>CM061223.1:0-78918 GCA_030844895.1 Ambrosia x helenae
TGGTTCCAGCTCCAACTAAAGAAATGCGATCCATAAATTGCATTTTTATTTTGTTTTTAGTTTAGATAAAATGAAGGCTTACTCGGTACGGTGTGCAACAGAACTTGGTTGGCGGAGTGATGGAGAAGGTAGACGAAGGGTTGCAATTGCGGGAAAATAGGCTATAGGTGGCGAAAGGCAACGACGTACGGGGAAGGAAAGTGATGTTGGTGGATTCCGCCGAGTTAGGGTTTTCAGTGGTGGTGAAGAATGGTGTACGCTGCGGGTGTTGTGTATAGCGACTGGATGAAGGCGACGATTCGGATGGAATTCGGGGAAGGAGATTTTGGTGTAAGAGATGTTGATGAAGCTGTGCTCTCAGATCTAGATCCCATCCCCATCTCTCTTTGTGTGTGATACGCGTGTTTGTTGAAACAGGGAGAAAAGGGCAAGGAGAAGACGCGTGTACATATGATAAGGACTGGATAGATAAGCCAATAGGATAAAGCCACAATCAAAAATTACTGTTTGGCTAAAGAACAATGTGTGAAAATTACGATTATGCCATCAAAATAAAAAAATTAATAAAACACTGTTTAAAATCTAAGCCTTATTATTATTATGTAATTGTTGTTTTCTCATTATTATAGTACATTAATTTCTTTGCTATATCATAACACACATTCTGTCACTTAATATTAGATTTGTCTATTACGGGTGTCCCGGAATAAAAGTTTCAAACCAATAAATAAAAGTTAGTCGATCTCTACCTTTCAAAGTATTACTTTCTGAGTATACACCTACATATAGTAGACATACTCGATATATTTCCGTATGTCAGTGTTAAAAATATGTGTCATTTTTATATTCAATTCAATAAATTCTTAAAATGCATTTTGTGTTGTAACATGTTGTAATCAAGGATTGGACAATGGACCTGGACGTCCTGGACTTGATAAGATGCTGAGCGGTGAATGGGCTTAAACAGATTGTAGATGTGTAGCAGGCTCGGTTCATTGGGCTTTTTTGTAGCTGTTGGGCTAACTAAAGACAGAGCTGCTGGGCTAACTCAAGACATAGACACACGACACATACCGGGCTTCATTTTTTTTTTTGAACGGCCAAACAAACTATATATATAAACAAGCTAGCAAGAAACTAGCAAAAAAACAATCCGGAGAACAAACCAACAAAGAGAAACAACAAACGTCCGAACTAGAACAGTCACACAATAAACTAACCCATCCTAATCGGATCAAACCTACCCCAAGCATCCCATGACATTCTCGTCATTTTTTGCTCGATTTGTAATCCATAAGAAGCTCATAATCTTGATCTCATCCATTATTTTCCGAATGGAGACTTGTTTTTGATTGAAAACCAACTCGTTTCGTGCCGCCAAATACTCCAAAACGTCGTCAAGATAACCGCATAAAAAGCCTTCCTAACTCGTTCTCCTTGTTTAGCCGCCAAATGATAAGACAAAATGTCCTTAACGTGAAAAGCGAAAACACTTGGAACATTACACCATGCAAAAACTTGATGCCAAACTTCCGAAAAAACGGGCATCCTGTAAATAAATGCTCCACGGATTCAATACTAACATCACACGCCTTGCAAACCGTGACTCCACCTGAATATTACGCCGAACCAAAGCATCCATGGTAGGAAGACGATTTAGAGCGCGCGCCACGCAACAATCCCAACTTTTTTTCGGAACCCAATTATTCCACTGGAAAGAGGAAACAGGAAGCGCATTTGTTGTCTCAAACAACCACTTCTTTACGCCTTTGACAGAGAAATCAGCATCGCCTAGCAACCAGGTCCATGAATCTTGACCTGAGCCCAAATTAAAGTTAGACAGCAACATAATCAGCTCATTCAGCTGCTGTTGCTCCACAGCAAAATTCAGAATACGCTTCCAGTCCCAGGTAAAGACCCTATGATGCTGAACCCGACCCACACATCTGATCTGAAACGACACATAATCTCTTCTTTTCCAGCGCAAAGAGTAAAGGAAACTTTTTACACAGTGGCTCATCCGCCAACCAGTAATCGTACCAGAACAAAACAGAATCTCCATTCCCAACACTCCCTTTTACAACCTGAATTGGACCAGAACTGTGACTTTCTAATGAGCCCGAAATAGCCGCTATTTGCTTCCACGTGCCACCAAGCGATGCTTTAAACCGGGATGTAGTTCCAACCTCTAGCATTACCATGAATTGACCATACAACCTTTCGCCAAAGAGAAGCTTGGTCCACTTTAAAGCGCCACCACCATTTTGACAATAAACTCACATTTGCGTCTCTAAGCAAGCCCAAACCTACCCCGCCATATTTAACCGGTGCAACTACCTTGTCCCAAGCTAGCCAACTCATCTTATCCTCCAAATCAACCCCTCCCCAAAAAAATCTCCTCCGCAACCTTTCAAGCGAGTTAACTACTTGAATAGGGGCTCGAAACAATGAAAAGAAATACAATGGCAAAGAGCTCAAAACTGATTTTAACAATGTAATCCGCCCTCCATACGAAAGTGTTTTAGACTTCCATAGTGACACGCTTCTTGAATTTCTCAACAATCGGATCCCAGCATCTAACCAAGTTCATGTTGGAGGCAATTGGAACACCAAGGTGAGTGAAAGGGAAATTACCCCGAGAACATTTTAGAACCGAAGCCATATCCTCTACTTCACCTTCGGACACGCCAACCCAAACACACAACTCTTCTTAGAACTGATTTTTAGCCCGGATAACAAATAAAATCCCCTCAATAATCTCCTTAGATTTAAAGCATTTACTAAAGACCACTCCCCACAAAAGACTACATCATCTGCATACATAAAATGAGTGATAACGGGTCCCGTACCCCCAAATTTAATACCATGAAATACCCCCAACATAGTAGCCCGTCTCATAATCCGAGTAAGGCCCTCCATAGCAAGAATAAATAAATAAGGAGAAAGTGGGTCACCTTGACGTAGCCCACGCCTACAATAAAATTCACTAGTAGGCGAACCATTCACTAAAACCGAGGCACGAGAGCACTGAACAATAGACATTATCCAACCACGCCATTTGCTAGAAAAATTCATTTGTGTCAAGACATCTTCCAAAAAATCCCACCGTAAAGAATCATACGCTTTCTCAGTATCTACTTTGAAAAATAATCCATTCATCCGCGATTTCTTTAACCAAGAAATTGTTTCATTAAGAATCACGGGCCATCGAGAATATTCGATCGCTAAGAAAAGCCGTTTGTTCCTCGGAAACAAGGCGAGCCATGAACGGTTTTAATCGAACAAGTAACACTTTTGAAAGCACTTTATTAATAATACCCACCAGACTAATAGGACGATAATCCGAAAGTGTCACCTGATCACGGCCCTTTGGAATTAAAGCAATGAACGTCGAAAAACACCCATCTCTAATAAAGCCGTTTGCATAGAATTCCTCAAATAATTTCAAGAAATCATGCTTTAAAACAGGCCAGAACCTTCGAATAAAGGTGAAATTGAGACCATCAGGCCCTGGCGCCTTCCCCCCATCACACTCCCATACCGCACGCGTAATTTCATCCAGCGTAAAAGGCGCATCTAAAACCTCCAACTCAGCAGGAACCAGCGATGTGATATCTGGACAAACAAAATCAGGCCGTGGACCTCCTCTACTTCTAAATTTCTCCGTAAAAAAATTAACGATAAAATCTTTAACTTGCACCGGATCATTCGCCCACGTATCGCCATTCTTAACACCATGAAGTCTATTAGAAGCCGAGTTCATCTTGATTAAATTATGAAAATATTTGGAATTCTCATCACCGTCCAACGCCCATTTGACTCTCGACTTCTGGTGGGAATCTTGCACTCTAAATCGTTCCTCCTCAAATAACATCTTTCGCGCATTTAATCTCAGTTCCAGATCAGCAGCAGATAAAACTCCAGCCTCCGCCTTTAATTCAAGATCTTCAACAATTTTCTTACACTCCAAGCATTTCTCTTCCCTACGCTTCTTTTCCGCATTCACCCACAACCGTATGCGACCCTTCAACCATTTTAACTTTGTAGCAATGGCGAGATCTGATGGACCAGAAAACTGAAAAGAACCTGCAGCAGCGGTAACAAAGTCCACAAAACCGGCCATTCCAACCAGGAATTATAAAACCTGAATGGGACATGACCAAAATCCGAACTCTTCAAAGAAAGAACTAGTGGACAATGATCTGAGAGAAACCGGGATAGAGCTGAAAGACTTGCACCCGGCCAAGTATCCATAAAGTCCTTACACACTAGAAACCGATCCAATTTACTCAACTTATCCCCCTTACCTGACATATACGTATACTTGTGACCTCCCATATTGTACTAAAAAAGATCAGCTTCCGTTATAAAAGAATTAAATACCACCGCATTCGGAGCTGAAAATTCCGAATTTACCCTTTCGTCTATACATCTAACCTCATTAAAGTCCCCCAAAAAACCCACAACCCAAACAAAGATCGCCTGAAAAACAACAAGTAATCCCAAAACCTCCGTCTACCTGCAGGATCATTAGGAGCGTGCACATTTGCAATGTTAATAAGGGAATTAGATTGTACCAGGTACCCCGAAACAACCAAAACATGCCTCGACCTGAAAACACCCGTCTGTCGAAAACACGAAGGATCCCAACAGCACGCTAAACCACCCGCAGCCCCTTCCGACTCTACACAATCAAAATGGAAAGCTGACTGACCCCAAAACCTTGACAACAAACGAGCAGAATGCTGCATGGTCTTTGTCTCTTGTAACGCCAAGAAATCAACACCATAAGACAACTTTAAACCTTTAACCCAAGTCGCCTTACCCTCACTTCTTGTCCCACGGATATTCAATGACATAAAATTCATTGATTACCCAATAATTCACTTTCCGCAATAACCTCATCAGCAACACAACCAAAAGAATTATTCAAATTGATACCTACAAGTGAACAAACCTTAACTGTTGCTATGACTTCCGAATTTATTCCCGAGGCTTCATCAATTATTTCAGACGGAACTTCCACCGGATTATAATCCTAGCTATATAGAGGGCTGCTCATTTGTTACGTTGTAGGGTTTCGTCTAGAGTAAAGATCTGAACAGAAACGTATACTTTTCTGCTTGAGTCAATATAATCTTTAGGGTTCAATATCTTGTATAAATCAGGATTTGAATAGTTGAATTTGGTGTGTCTAGGTGTTAGGGTTATTTCTTTGTATTTTAAGAGTCAATGTATGTTTTGGGTTAAAACTTTTGGTTTGGATTAGTAAATCGTATTTTAGAGTTTTGATATCATGTTTTTAACAGCTAGTTGTGTAGTCGTAGATGTACTTTTCTTTGCCTTTCGATTCAACATAAACACTGGAATATCAATTTGGTTAAGAGTACAATTATTTTCACGTTAAATTTTTCCCCCACTTTATAAAAGGTATTATTATTATTATTATTATTATTATTATTATTATTATTATTATTATTATTATTATTATTATTATTATTATTATTTCCATGCCCAAATATGGTTTTAGTGAATCAATGTACGACAGTCGACAAATAAATATTAAAAATCAGTAGGAAAACATATATATATAGAAAATGAGGTTTTGTTATATATAAATTGTCCGTGTCTTGGAGTAGTTGAAGCATTTATTTATATATAAAGTGATTTGTGCAAGTGGCATATCTCGCCATCTTAATTATTTCTCTCGTGAGTGGGGGTGCAACTTTTAGACGCGTGGATGTTTTTAAATCAAAATACATAACGTATTATATAATTATTTAAATATAATTAACGTATTATATAATTATTTAAATAATAACTTTACATATTAAAATCGGCATGTAGTTTTACAATTATACAGTTTAACCATTTAAATCATAATAAAAGGACTTGATAATTACTAAAGTAGAAATATAAACACTTATAATTGTGAGACAGACGTAGCCTTTAATTTAACATTTGCTTTCAATATTTCATTATTTTGGACGTAATATATAGTGGTGTCTAGGATTTTGCTTATGCGTTGATTGTTTTGTAATAAGTACTATAAAGCAAACATAGCATGTTTATCCAAAACTGCTTCTTTTTTTTTCACAAACTCTATGGACCGTACGTACATATATAGTCTTAATTAACACTTATAAAATCATTATATTTTTATAATTAAGCATAATAATAATCATATAAGAAGTTTTAATAACAATTCCAAGCCAGGCGTGTTGATTAGTTAGTAGATATTCAAAAGGTTGTGGAAAAATTTATGTAACGATCAATAAATTTTTACGTTACACAATAATAAGTTTTGAAAGGTTTATCCAAGTATATTTGTATTTTCCCAATCCGAATTAGGTTTTGTTACTTGATCATGGCGGCTAAAGAGGAGTTGAAGGTAGAGGTGGAACAAGTTAACGTGACATCACCACCATCGAAAGGTGGCGGTCTAGCAAGACAAGGCAGTGCCTCGAAAAACAGCTGTTTATGTTCTCCGACCACACACGCAGGTTCGTTCCGTTGCAGGCTCCATCGTTCCCCTAGTGGCATTCAACGCACTAAAAGTATCAATTCAGACTCTAAAACTGAAGATCATGATAAAGTTGATGACACCATCAAAACCAAAACCGTCATGGAGCCCTGATTCTTTTTTTTTGTTATTAAAAATTAATGTACATGTAAATGGGGTAAAACCAAGACATGTTTTTCAATATATATATATGATTATTAAATGTGAGATTATTGTGTTAGTTCAACAGGTGCTGATTATATAAAAAAGATCATATATAAGTGTTGGTCAACCATTTGAATTCAATTTATCTAAAGACTTGACCTCATATTGTTGGTAAATTTGTAATTTAGAGACCCCTAAAACAAGGGTTGATGTTTGTATGGTTATATAAGGAGTGTTGCGATTTGCAAACCAGTCAAGCTGAGCCATCTTTTGCAAAAAATGCTGAACTCATCAAGTTTGACTTAACTGGGCTCGAGCTTAAAAAACTTAGATGAAATTCAAGTGGAGTTTGAGCATAAGAAACTCCATAATTACATAACTTTTTTGCGGCTGTAATTACATACATACTTTTATGGCTTGGAAAACTCCATATAAGAAACACCTATGATCGATTATGAATCTAAACTAAACATATAGTTTCTTTTCCAAATTTGCTGAAAACACTTGGTTGAATTAATGAATTCTAGCATTCTGGTGAACTTATGTGTATTATTTAGCATGTTAAACGTCACAACTTCATTTTTCTCAAAACAATAAACAATATAACCAAATATAGGCATAAAAATATCACATAATTATTTGTCATAAAATAAATAAATGTAAACGACTAAACGAGTGAAGGACTGGCTAAAAGCATATAATGTTTGCATTGGGCCTCATGCTAGTACATTTTGGACAATGGGAAGCATAAACTAAAAGCCCATTAATTGGGTATAAAACATTTTGGTTACAAATCAACCAAGGGTTTTTATGGGGCCCACTTCAGCTTAAGCTAATAAAAAAAAAATTAGGGGAAGGTGCACTATTTCGTTTCTTGGGTTTTATTGAAAGGGAAAAATGAAACCCCCTTTTGATGTGGAGTTGAGATGGCGCAATAGAGTCCCTAGGGGCTTCATTTAGACCATCCGGCCTAATGGTATTTTCATTACTAGAAGATATAATTTTTGATTAGTGTTCCTTTTTAGTTATATTTGTCATACTACCACAAATAGTTGATAAATAATGTTTGTTTAACATGTTTCAAGTTTAATGTATACTAGATTTATACCCCGGGAGCGTCTCGGGTTGAGAAATATAATATGACATATCAATTTTACATACGAAATAGACTGATGCGCTTTACAGTTACATGTAGGAAAGCTTTGGGTAGCATCTAACCTAAAACAATTAACAATGTATCTCCAGTGTTAACGTCTAACCTTAAACAATGTATAACTCTGATATTAAAACTTAACCTAAAACGATGTACAACTCCAATGCTAACATTTGTTGTAAATAGAATTCATATTTACTTGTTTGAACATAATTAATGAATTGCCTATACATGATTAATGAATAACCTAAACACTTGTGTTTTTTTTCCTGTATAAACAAAACCCCACAAAAATAGTCGTTTTATTTCTCCGTTTTTTATATAGCACCGTGGTACACGTTGGAAAAATAATAAAACGCTTGTTAATTTGGTCGTTTTTTTTTCTCCGTTTTTTATATAGCACCATGGTACTCGTTGGAAAGATAATAAAACGCTCGTTAATGTGGTGTAATTTTTTTTCTTTAAAAAATCTCGTATAAAAAAAAAGATATTAACGTTTAAAAATTATGTGAGAAAACATGAGAGAAATAAATCTAATTTCACAGGCGTGGGGGTGGAGGGTTGGGTCTATGTGGAGCAATTTGATTGGGTCTTGTTTTTTTTAACTTTAAAAACACAAATAAATCAATATAATATAAACACGGGTCTCACAAATGCCACACGACGCTTCATGCCCCTCTTTCCCCTCTCCACTCTGTATGTTCTTACGACTAAGATCGCACGAGGTTCGCCATTATAGCACACACTCAAGAGGCTGTTACGTGGTCATTTTTATTATTTAGGTCGGAGGACACATCACACATGTCACAATACAGGTTTTGGGCCTCAACTCTAATGTGTGTGTATATAAGCCCGTTGGTTATATAAAAAATAGTTCTTCACAAAAAAGGATATATATGCATTATGACCTTTTATCTACGTACGTTTCTCACAATTATACACGTAAGTTGAAAAGGCTATTTAGATTATATTAATACAAATCAGCATATTTTATTTAATATAACTTCAAGGATTACATCAAGATAGTAGGCAAGCGGGCAACAAGTTGCGCCGCCACCCCTTTTTGAATGACAAATTCTAATCTACTGAACACAAAACCATGCCCCCTGCCACTGAGATGCAGAGTCGCAATGTTAGATTAGATTAGATGTTGAATCGCAATGGGGGGAGGGACCGTGAATTAGTCATGGAAGTTAGGCGTAATGTACTAATTAAGCTAGACACCTCGTTGTAACATGTTTGACGGCGTCATGTGCGAAATTAAGCCTATACTGATTGTTAACTTTTGCGTTATGAATCTCACACTCTTACAAATAATTATGAATAATTTTTTCTTATCTGATTTGAATTTATAAATTTTTACATGTGATTGATGTGAATGATACACCATATGACCATATCTACTAACTTATACTAACCAAATTATGTAATGTACAAAAAATCATCTAAAAAGTGTGCATTATCTTATTTGTAGAGTGAACAAAGAGATAAACTTAGCTACACACTTTATAAAAAGACCACTCATTCCAAAATTCTTACAACTTACGCTGCTTTTTTGATTGGACAAGGCCAATTATGACAATTATTTTAAAGCAAGGGGTGAAAAAAAAAACCAATCATGTAATGTAAGCAAATCTCAAGTAGTCAACTGTTATAATCCAACCACCTAGGATGCCATCGTTGGTCAAAAAGTCAACTTTTCTATAACTTTATATACTACATGAAAAGAAAATAGGAAATTAGTAATAGTGGTATGAACTATGAAATGAAGGAATTGAATTATTGATGGTAGTAAAAGACTTGTGAGTGCTAAGGAAATCAATACTTTGGCCCCCATCATGGACTGGGCTTGTAAAGTATGATGCTTTCTGTCACAATCTTGAAAATTACGTTAAAAAAATCTTCCTTTTTATTTATTACCATAGATTACATTACACCCATGATTCACATTTTTAACTCTCTAAAGATTACAAGACATTGTTCCACAAAGATGATTAGAATAAAATAAAATAGAGATTTAATTTACCCCGAGTGAAGAAGTTTTCTCATCGTTTAGCTTTTTTCACTTGCGCTTCTGTTGGTCAACCATAACTTACTAAACATTCGTTTGGGGCGAGTAGGAAGCGAACAAAGTTGCTTCACTTTTGACGAATGAGCTTTCGAGATCCCATCATGAAAATTTTCATCCAAATCATCGTTTTCTGCTAGCTTCATTCTCAAAGTGGAAATATTTGAGCTTGGTGACTTGAGGCCCGAAACACTCCATTGGTCTTCAGGTTGCACCATGCTTCTGCTGGTGCTTAATGAGCCAGGTGCCCTTGATGCGTCGTCTTGGGCAGCTAATAGTGCTTTGATGTTGCTGGGCAGGTCTGTCAGCTGACCACCTGCCATGGCTGCCCTGGCTTGTTCAAAGAAAAGAACTTGAACTACTACCCGCAATGGGAGAAGCTCGTTTTGTGCTGCGTGCATGCACACTTCCATAGATAACTTCTTGCAGTCAAGCGTTCGACAAAGGCGCTTCCTTTCAGTCTTGTTGAGGTTCGGGTGTGACTGCACAATAACAAATAAGTTACAACTAAGTTACCAACATTCTAACATATAGACTTGTAACATTGGGAGATCTAATAAGTTAAAATCAAAGTAAGGGGCCGTTTGGTAGCCTCTTAATGACCATTCAGAGGCTACCTCTTAATGCTCCATAACCTCTGAATGATTAAGAGGTAACCATTAAGATGTTACCTCTTAACCATTCATAATTAAAATTACATCTTAACCATTAAGAGTCTATGAAATATTCAGATGTAGCCTCTTAATGACCATTCAGAGGCTACCAAACAGCCCCAAAAAGTCAAGATGACGGAAATTGTTTTACCTTGAGATAAATGTCGATGGCTTTGTAAAGATCATCATGATCCAATCTAGCAAAATCAGGAATAGCTTCAGCTAAAGCGGTAAACTTTGACAGTGGCAGATTTACATCTTTACCAATTTCTTTTAAATATCCATCGATAAGTTTGGCCACTTTAATCTTTGAACTATGAGATGCTGAAGAAGACCTCCTACTTTCTTGCAACTCAAAATCACCATTATTTGCAGATCTTGACCTCCTATGCCGCTCAAACCTGCCCTTGATGTGGATCGGACTTGTTGGTGGGCTTTGACTTTGCAACATAAACTGCTCCAAAATGGTAAAAACTACTTCAACGTCATATGTCATATCGTTTGAGGAACTAGGGATTAACAAATCCGAAACTGTTGCTTCGTCTAATTGAATCCCGATTCTTCTAGCTAGCTCGGATTTGGAAGAAGATGAAGCGCGAAGAATGTTAGCTGCTTTTAATAATTTCAACAAAAAGCTACAAGAAACAGAAGCTCGTTCGGTTGGAAGCAAACTAATTATGGATTCCAAAGCAACCGACTTTTAGAATTCGAATTTGTTATGGTTTCGCCATTTTCAGGATTCCTTGAAATATTGGGTAACCATTTAGATGCATAAATCCTTAGTGCATCACCAATAAGATTCGAGGGCACTTTACCACCTGATTTAAGGGCAATCATTGTCCTCCAATAAAGATCAATCCCCAATTCAGAAAGATCTTCTGCCCACCACCCTTTACTTGTGGTTTTACTTCCATTAACCGAAATGTCATCTCTGTCCCTCCCTCGCCTCGAATAGCTATGTGATAAGCTCACTTTCAGAGGGTTAGAAAGGACCTTTGCTGCAATCGCCTCAATACACCGGCTGGTGATGCCCAAATCTTCAGACCATAATTGAAAAGATTTGGTGGTTTGAAGGGTAATGATTGAATCTTTCCAACCGTTGAGAATACATGAATTCAAGAAAACATCTAGTTTGTAAACAAGATTGCCTTTTTCGACTTCTTCGGTCATTTGAAGGTATTCGGCTGCACAACGAGCTGATACTATGTTGTATGCACTTAGTGTGATTGTGATTCCATAACAGAATTTTGCGCATAATTCGAAAGACTCGGTTCCTCCTGGGAAATCTGGGAGCTGGATGATTTGATGTTGGGTAGATTCAATGGATTCGGAACAGAGTTTTTGTAACCTCAAGCATTTGGATAAAAGGGGAAACTGTTTTCAAATGAAAAAAAAAAAAAAAAAACAGAGCATAAAGATCAAATTTTTAAGAATTAAGATCATAATAAGTTAATAACAACTTCCTATTTTTTCTATCTTTTTTTTTTTGATATCATTATATCAATTTTTGTAGCTTACAGAAATGTAAAAACATTTTAGTACAAGACTGAAACTTAGAGACAGTTTCTAATTTCTTGTTGCCGAAACCCAGATTTGTTTAAGCATTTATAGAAAGATTTTAATAAAAGTTTTGAAAATTTCAGCTTTATTCCATAATTTGATAAAAAAAAAATTAAAACCCTTTTTGTGGAATTGAAGGAAAACCGTAAAAATAGTAAAGAAATAATATACAAAACAAACCATATTAATAAGTGAATTGAAAATTATGGGTGTTACCTTATGAAGCAAATATCTTGTTCCATTCACTTGCACTACAAGATCACTAGAAACCTCAGACGAAACTGACCTGAATTGGTACAGAAATATGGAAAATAATTATTAAAAATTAATCTGAAACTTTTTGTAAATTACAATAATAATAATAATAAAAGAATATAAATTTTGATGCATATACCTTACTGATTCTGAATTGTAGAACGTATCAGGCCGAGAACCAAGTTTCATAAACTTCATGGCTCACTTTACTTCTTGTTGACTCCTCAAATTACCTACGCTTTGTCTTTAATTTATGATCGTTTGCATAATCACGCACGATGAATGGAGATCAATACTTTCTCTCTTATGAAGAAACAATACCTGTATCAACAGAAATTATAAAATTATAACTCCGTCAAGAATTTCTCCAAAGAATCATATAAAATCTCTTGAAGAATTGCCCAAAGAATGCTTCAGATATTTTCAAGTGGATTTAGAATGTTGCAAACAAATTACAAAATACCAGAAAAATATTAAGTAAAAAAACAGAGATTAATTGTTAATAACCCCACCAGATTCCTCAAGGAATCATATGAAATCTTCAAGATTTTGATGTGGGATTAGAATGTTACAAATAAATAATATGATCCAAGAAAATAAAACAAAAAAATCCCAAGTGATATCTCTCATAAGAATCTTGACACCTCATGTTCATATTTCACATTAAAAAATGATGAGAGAATAATAGATAAAAGAAGAGAGAAAGACCTGAATTCATGGAGACGAAGGTTGAAACAGAGAATAACAGAGAGATGTGAAGACAGACTGAGTGAGTTAAGAGCAGTAGTAGTAGTAGTCCTGTAGTTCATAAGTGTTGAAAAATGCCAGCGTGCTTTCAATGACAAAAGTCGACTCCCACGTGCTTATCCTGCGCCCACTTCCTATATAAATTCTTCCCTTTTTTTTTTTTTTGCCAAATTAATGTATCGATTTTATTTTAAAATTACGTTTTGTTTATGGTAATATTATTAAAACATAAGATTTGGTACAACTAATACAATGAAAGATAACATCATACACCATATTAAAATATGAGGTTTGAACCAAAGCCATTATAGCCCACCGGCATTTTGGTGGTGGGATAAGACTTAAGGACTATAAGGTTCTGAGTTCGAATTCTATAAGGGGTTTTTCTCATAATTATGAGTTTCCTCCTGAATTGGTGACTTGGTGATGGAATATGATCGCGTAGTAACACTGGTGACACGATGATAGTCTAGTGATCCATGAGTGATTTCAATTGGCCGTTAAAAAAAAACATGAGGTTTGAACATAACAACCTTAACCTTAATGGGATATGACTAAGAGATAAATACATGCATTTGTTTAATGTATAACTTTTAAGTTTTAATCAATAAATCACTTATTGATTGTTAAATTACACTAAATGTTCCATGTATTTACTCCATACAAATAAATATTATTGTTATTATTATTTTAATAATAATAATGAATCCTTATAACATAGCCCACCACCACAAATTTCTTTTCGTCTTTATCAATAATAATGATGAAGTTGCTAGGTTGGTTACCTTTTCGGGTCGGTCTTTAATCGGGTCAGGACCTAAATCATTATATCACACCTTCCTTGAGTCATCTTGTACAAAATGATTTTTCGCAATGATTTTTATTGCCCTTAATCATGAGTTTTTTTCTCAAAGAAAGTATAAGAAATGAAAAGATTCAAGTAACATACTTGAAAATTGTACAAGGGGGTCTACAAAAGGAGAACAAATCAATTTGTTAAGTAAAACAAAATACTTTTTAGCAAAAAGAATTTGGGAATATTAGTGTAGGTGGATGGAAAGAGGCAGGAATATAGTTATATAATTTCAAAGATTTCAACTATGCTTTTCCTCTTTTAGAAGGGCCACAAACGGATAATTTATAGTAGCCACAAGTGAAACTACCTTGGAATCGTTGGTTGCAACCCTTTCATGCATTTATGACAATGGGTCGATTGTGATTCAATTGAAATTTTCTTTAAAACAAAATGGTCCATTTCTGATTTTTATTAAAAGCATTTTGAATGGTTTGCATAACTTGTTTTCAGGTTGTGTTAATTGCATTTCCTCTTATGGTTGGATATGTTTGTTGATATGGTTTCATACATGCTCTCTTCACTCTAAAGACTTAGATCCCAAAATAGGGATTCAACACATTAAATCTGTATTTTAAGCTTACATTTAACCACTTTGTAAGATCTTGACATCCCTAAGTGGTGTGACACTAGTTTCGTTGTGAACATTGGTGTGAATGTCAAGGTTTTGAAACCCAGACCGGACCGGCCGGTCGGACTGGGCTCCGGACCCCCGGCCGGTCCGGGTTGGATGGTTGGACCGCCGGTATATCGAACCGGCTGAGAACCGGTGAACCGCCCGGTCGAACCGGAAAACCGGGTGGTCGGACCGGAAAACCGGGAGGTTGGACCGGTTTTTTGTATTTTTTTTGTTTTTGGGCCGGTTCGTTGGACCGGTCGGACCAGTCGAACCGGTGAACCGGCCGGGGGTATGGTTCGACGTCCGGTCCGGTTCTGAAAACGTTGGTGAATGTAAGAGTATATTTAGTGGGTGTGTGAGTATATTGTGTGTTTGAACCCTTAAGGATGTATTAAGGGTTTGAACCGAAGTTGTGATTCTGCTTCTAAGGGTGAAAAGGGCATCAATCTCGGGGCCCCCACTAAGGCCATGTTTGGCTCTCCTTATTTAGCCTCCTTATAACTTATTGACTTAATTAAAAAGTTAATAAGGAGATAAGTTTGTTTGGGTAATGGGTTGAAAAGGAGGTTTTTGCGGGTTGAAAAGGAGATAAGTTATAAGTAAGAATTTGTAACTTTTTGATTAAGGAGATAAGGAGGTAGAAAAAGGAGATAAGGAAGTAAGGAGAAGGAGAGCCAAACATGCTCTAAGCCAACTAATAAGATGTTGTCACCCCATTTGAACCCACTCCAACCTATTTCAACCCTAAATTAATGAGACATCCATATTGAAACCCATTTGAACGCATGACATTTTTAATTAAATTTAATGAAAAACACATTCCCCAACGTTCCCCACCTCCATCCAGCAATGGGCTCACAAACCCATGATCGAACCAACTATCCCATCTCACGAGACTTGTGGCGGGGTTCCTGCTGAAGGCATCTTGGAGTTGCCTCAGTGAAAAACTTATAATCACTTAGATTTTGTTACAGGTGATTGTAACTTTCTACACATATTATACTATATACTAATTCACATCATGTTAGGCAATAGGATACTTTATTTTTTTTCAAAATTGCCCTTTATTTTTTTCAAAATTGCCCACCTAATAGTTTACTTCTTCTTTTCATAATTTGGCCAGTGACTGCATCTCTCCGCTTTTCTTCCTGCTTCTAAGTTCTTCTCTTTGCTTACTTCTTTCCAACTCAAAAATCATATTCATACCCTTCTACAAGATCTACTACTTCAATCCCATATTAATGAAAATGCTATCAAGTCGATTTCTATATCAACTTTAATTTTCCATCTGCAGCTTATAACAACACCGACATCCACCAGAAGCAGATTTCCGATGAACACAAGGTGACGAGACTGCATGTTTCGATCTAAGCAAGATCCATAAGTTATGTAGGCCTTGACACAACACAACACAACACCACGCCAATTCTACTAGTTATATACTATATATCTATACAAAGGCTGTGGGGTCAGTACTTTTGAATTTGAAAAAATTAGCCCCACTCAATTCCTTCAAACTTTTCTATAATGTAAAAATTTACCTTATAACTTTGTAAATGTCATTTTGTCCTGCTAAACTTTCTAAAGTTTTGAGTTTACCCTAAAAATAATGTCTTATATTTTTAATTTTATGTACGTGTTGATATAAATTCAAGTTTTTTTACTCTATAACATAATTTTTGTTTGGAGACGAGCCGGATCAAGTATGCATTGTTTTCTTTTTTATGTACAGTTTGAGTTGGATTTCGTTTTTAACGTAAATTTTGTTAGAAAGCAAATTGGGTCAAATGTAACACGTTTTCATGGGATGGAATAATTTGAGTTGCTATATGTTTCGACGTTAGTTTAGTTCGGTAACGAGATGGTTCGGGTCGATTGTAGTTTATACTTTATCACACCATGTACGACGCCACCACACATGTTCATTTTATGTACGTTTTGAGTTGGTCTACGATTTATCACTATATGTTTAAACATTGTTCCGAAACAAGTCGGGTTGATTGTGGTCTATAATTTATCACTTCGCGTATGGCGTCGTGACAGCTAAAAAACTAGTATAACTTTGTATTCTAAGAAGCAGATAGTTTTGCGTGCGGAAAGGATTATGAAATTAGTTAAATTTAATTCTAACACTTCGTGTTTTGAAATCTTTATCTTACTAGGTTATGTACCCATGTGATACATGGGTTGAACAAATTAAATTTAATATGTATAAATATATAAATGTAATCAAGACAAATTAAATTACATATTATATTAAAACTAAATTCGTGTAAAAAAACTGACTTTTAGATTGTAGATACAACAAAACAAACAAACAAATCAAAAGTAAGAGAAATGGACGAAAATAGCAAGAAAATCCAAACCTCAGGGGTTCCATTGCAAAAAAAAACTTTTTGGACTAAAGCAGCAAACTGAACCAAACGGGACGAAATTGACATTTAACTCTTTATTGATATAGATAGATTATTCAGAATGGCGGAATCTATTTCTGAAAGAAATTGGTGTACAAGAGAGGTCTCCTTGAATTATTTGTAGTGAATATGAATGCATTTACTCATTAAGACTTAAGTTTAGTTGAACAAAAATCGTTCAAAAGATATTTGATTGGGTGAATTATTGGTGGGACTTGTGGTTGTTCACATATTAATAGGACTTAAATTTTTTGTATTGCTTGGATCCACTAATTTAATTGTTGTCTGTTCAAACATGATGTGCAAATTATATTTATGCGGTCAAAGTATTAGTAACATTTGAGTGTTATATGGTGAAGTTTGAAAAATAAAGTCTTGATATGCTATAGGACCGTATAAAGTGTTGGGGTAGAATGGAGCACTAGATATGATATTGTGTTTTCAAAATTTTAGATTTTCTAACATAGGTCGTATAGTCTACCGTAGACATTTTTTTTTCCTTTCTCCTATTTGGATGTAAAAAGAAAAATCCATGTTTGTCCGTAAAGTTTATGTATGCTTTATGGGACATAAACACATGTATTCACCTAGTTTTATGCTAATTGTGTTTGTGGTTTATGCAACTAGGTGAATGAATTCATTTTATAGATGTTGAGCACCTTTAAAGCATAAAATATGAAACAACTCATACATCCAATTTTTAATATTGTTTTTATTTCAAAATCTAGCTTCTTTTGCAATGGAACTACCATTAAACTATTTTGATAAAATGTTTATTATTTTTTAAGAATGTAAACAGCGGGGTTCATCCTCTTTATATGTTATAATTAGAAGTAGTGGATAGACAAACAAAGATGTTTACATATTTTTTTGAACAGTTAAAACAACATATATAAGTGCATAATGCGGTTTTAGTAATACGCAACATATGTTTCTTTCATGTAGGGATGTTTAAAAGACACGTTGAATGAGAAGATGATTGATTATATATTAAATCCAAATGAAAAAAAATATAAGTGATGTGAAATGTAATGCTTGTATAAAGAGGGAGGGGTTGAAATATTATTTAAAAAACTCATTTAAGGTTAGGTAATTAGTCAAAATGTAGATAAAAGTGGTTGATGGTAGTTCACCAAGTGTTGGACTTTCTTAATCCCAAGTTGGAAGTTGGTTTTTGTCTAAAACATGTACCCACAATATTATGATGTGTAAATCAATAAGTGGAAATACGTCCAACATCATATAAAATGAGAATATTCATGAGATAAATTTTTTTTTTATTGAATTTACGAGGTCTCTTTATACATATAAATACAAATACATATAAGCTGCCATTTGATTTTTCTGGGTAAGACAACAAAAGATCAAATTGCGAAAATGACTAAAATGGCCCGTTGACTGTGTGATTTGCCAAAATAGCCCTCTCCCGTCTCTTTGGAGAGACGGGTCACGGCTTCTAACGAGCCTGAACCGTCTCCGGAGAGCCTTTAGTTTTACAACCAATAATAAACCAACACGTGACGTCTCTGATCCCGAAGACTATCAGCCGTCTCCCGATACGGGCCACATTTCCATATGAGGGCTCGGCTTATGTTCAGCTTATGAGTCCTGAGACGATTCACATTTCCCCAGCCGTCTCCCGAGACGTCTCCGGAGACGTCTCGTGGGCCCCGAGACGTCTCGGGTCTCTACGTCTCCGGTGAGTCCCGATGACTTATCCGACGGTTCAGTTGTCCACCTCAACCCTATATATATACCATTCTCCGTCCCAATCTCCGTCCCATTCCCCGTCCGACTCTCCACTACCATCAACACTATCACTACCACCACCGTCTTATTCATTCAAAGGAAAATGGCACACCAACGATGGACCGAGGAACAAGAAATTGCACTAGTTTCAGCGTGGCAACATGTCGAAGATAGCCCACACCAAACAAACAAGTGGTACCGTATCTTGCATGAATACAATCGGTTGGTGGGAGGCTCGGACCGAACCATCGACTCTCTTAGCCGTAAGTGGACCGACTTGAACACGAAGTGTCAGATCTTCAACGGGTACCACTATCGGACACTTGAAGTGGTACATTCAGACATGCCCGAAGACGCGGCCATTAGATATACAAAAAAATAGTATCAATCCAAGGAGCACAAAGAATTCAAACATGTGTCTGCTTGGCAAATGATGAGGGACCATCTTAACGCGTAGCTTATATAACTTTTGTAATTCAATTAATCTTATGTTTATGTTTTTTTATTAATCCAATGAATCTTATGTTTATTTATGTTTTTGTAATATTACAAATATTACAACAATCTTGATTATCAAAACACGACAAATATTACAAAAACTATACTATTACATCAACAATAAACAACTCGTTGCACACGTAGTCCACCGAGACGTATCCGTTCCACACGTCGACCACATAACGTAGTTAGCAGTAGGGGACGCCGACAAGTTCCAACGACGGACGTAGGGTTGATTGGATATTACTTCCCAAATTTACTTGCTTTGAACTTTGTTTGAATGGTGTAGACCACCACATCATCGAGGCATTCTACATGGGTTAACCCACGAGGCTAGCCGAAGACGGCTTGAGACGACAGTGAGACGTCTCAAGGGCCCACGGGAGACGACTCGGCGGCTCTGACACGTCTCGGGAGACGCCTAACAGTCCTCGGGATCAGAGACGCCACGTGTTGGTTTATTATTGGTTGTAAAACTAAAGGCTCTCAGGAGACGGTTCAGGCTCGTTGAGAGCCGTGACCCGTCTCTCCAAAAAGACGGGAGCGGGCCATTTTGGCAAATCACACGATCAGCGGGCCATTTTGACAAATTAGTTAATTTTATTATATAATTTTGAAATGGTCAGTACTCTGTCAGTGTAAATCATTTTTTGGAGTGGTCTAGTTTCATATTCATGAAGTTTGGATACAGTATAATCTGATTCATATTGATTTTTTCCCCTCATAATTTTAACAAAGAATCCCGCTTATAGAAAATGTTACACCTAAGTCAAATTAAAATTTTGAGCTTAATTCAGTGGTTGACTTGCAATATAACTAGCATGGACAAAATTAGAGTGCCTATTGTTACAATTTATAAAATCCTTAGCTCTAACACTAGCTTAAAGTCAAATTCGGTATTTAATAAATTCATGAATAATAGCGAAAACTCCCACCCGTGAACATAAAAAAAAAACAAAAATTAAGAAAAAGATATGAAAGATTTAGAAGTGGACCTAAATCAAAATGTTGAAGGATTTTGTAACATTCATGGAAGGGAAATGACCCAACTTGGTTGAAATGGTTCAATCAATGTCCACGAAATGTGAAGGTTAAAAGACAAGAGGTAAGGTGTTGGCTCAATCAATGTCCCAGACCGGCTCGTGTGAGAAGGACCCAGTTTTCGTTGGCTAACATGAACTTGCGAACCCATGTGTGGCAATCTTGGAATTATGTGACACATGTATGGCAAAATCGGGATTGCCTCGTGTGATGAAGTGGCGTCCACTTAGCAATAGAATTAGAAGGATCTTCTTCATGCTTGTACGGGTAGGCTGTGGTATCCACTATGTGTTACCCTAACGGGGTTATGTGAGGAACATGTGGGTTCCATTTTCCACCATCTATTTACGTTATAACCAATACTTATTTTTTTTTTTAAATATCGATATTGGTTGTAGACAATAAGACAATAATCCCAGCAATTTGAAATTGTTTAGATAATCCAGACAAAATCATCTTATTTGTGTCAGTGGATGAATATATGTTCAAATGACTAGACATATAACCTCCTAGATGTTAAGTCGCCTAGATAATTAATATCTTACATTTAAATTTGAGGTAACAACTTGTCATTTAATCTAGTTAAACATAAGAAATACACATATCATATTTACTTTTATCATGTTAATTTGAGATGAATGAAACAGATTGGTGCTTGGATTTGCGATGACTTGAGTTGGCCATTGCAAATTGTCAAATCGGTAGTAATGAAAGTTTGAATCTAGGGCGACATGAGAGATCGCATTGAGGGACTAATTAAGTTGGAGTTCGGCTCAAAGATCATAATACAAGATAAAATTTAAGCCGAGCTCCAACTTGACCAACTTTGTAACATTCGGCCTTTCGTATCATAATCATTATCAGTTTCGCACACAAAGAGCTGACAGATGTGTTTTCGGTTGCAGGGCGGACACTTTCCAAATGGTCACCCATCATGGTACAACTTCAACCTAAGCACATTTAACTATGGAGTTTTCATCTCATCCACAATCATAGCACCTAAAACTCGTTGGCCATATTTAAGGCATAGCATAAAATATATCCCATGTGGGCAAAATAGAATATAATGATGTAGGATTAATCATATTTAAGGTGTTACAGTAATTCGTTCTACGAGTTCGATTTACTCTACTAAATATATAAAGTTGTAATCATATAAAACCAAATTATAGAAATCTAATTCAGATATATATGGAAGCTTGAGTTGAGTAGAATACGTTGATTGAGGTGTTATGCAAGCATAGGTGGGTGGGGTAGGGTTTTTATGTTGCATGCATGCATTGGACAAGTGGACATGTCAGCTTCTGCCGGAGAAGATAAGACGGCCGGCTTGGTATTGTCGGTGGGGGGAGCATCATGGCCAACCGTCGTATAGTCTCTGTCTAGTAATATGTATTTAATCCGTCACCTGCTTGCATTTATTAATTCAACTTACAGATCGATGAAAAGAAAGTTCAAGAAATTCAAGTCAATGATGTTATTGTAAACTGAGCACGAGTGTTGTGTATAGTCAGTGTATTGGGCCCGTTGTCTCACACCACACGTAACAGTTTTTTTTTTGGAAACAATGGTCCAGTCAGGTATTTGTTTGATTGAGGTTAATTTCGATGTCAGATCATGTCTTTCAAAAATTGTGGTAAAATGAGTTATTTACATGTTATGGATCACAAATTCAAATTCGTTAAATGGTATTAATATGCATGATATAAATTGAAATATCCATACTCTAACCAACTCGCATAAGCATCAAACGAAATTATCATTAAAATGCTTTGCCTCACTACACTCATTCTTATTAGAATAACTATATTTAGGTCGAAGCCCTACTACACCTTTCCACCTATCTCCATAACATCCAACCTACTACAAAACTCAATCACCTTACATCCGCATTTGCCCTTTACCATCGTCATCCCACATATGACCATTTGCGCGTTTTTTGCTGTGCTTGCTAACCAAATGCGACCGCAACTCAACCAAACAAGCTTCTCCCTCGTTCCACAAAATGCATTCTCCTTGGTTACCCCTCAAACTTTCGAGGTTACCGATTCCTCGATCCTCAAACCGGTCGGGTTCATGGCATGGAATGAAATTAAACATGTTTGGTTACCATGTAGTAATGGAATGGATCATTCCATAAGGAATGAGATCCTTCCATTTTAAGAATTTTCATTCCTTGGTAAGGTGGTGTTTTTTTTTTCATTTCTTCAAGGAATGGAAACAAATATATTATTATTATTATTATTACTACTACAACCCACCATCGTTGTCATCATCCAACCACCACCGCCTATTGCCGCCACCCACAACCATTGCTACCATCGTCGTAACCCACCATTGTCACCCGCCAATGAAAACATTGAAGGAAACATCCCAATTTTATAATCGTACATATTATTCTCCGCTCGATTCTCGTTCGGCGCTCGCTCGGAAAATTTGCGCTTGAAAAATGCTCGTTCGGTTTTTGGCTCGATTGTAAACGAGCCGCTCCGCTCGGTTCGGTTTGTAAATGAGCCAAGCACGAGCAAAGCTCCGTTCGGATTGGCTCGGCTCGTGAACAGCCCTAGGTTCATATATCTCGTCAAGTCGTTTTTGACGAAACTGATTTTCCATATATCAGTATCTTTCATCAACCGAATTACGATTTTCTTGATGAGGATCTTTACCCTTTCGGCCAATCCACAACAACCTCCACCGAACCCACTAACTCACCCATGCCCACACCACAGTCGGCCCATCCACCCACAAGCCCAATGCCCACACATACACCCCCTCCCACCTCGGCCCAATCCTCTCAAACATCACCGCCTACCACCCCTGTCTCCACTCCTACTCCGTCTCCACCTCAAACTCAAAACCAACATCCCATGGTCACTCGTGCTAAATTCGGTATCTATAAACCAAACCCGAAATTTAACCTCACCACTTCCGCCCCTTCGAACATCTCCCCCCTTCCCATTTCCTACACTAAAGCCTACTTGGACCCTAATTGGCTAAAGGTTATGAACAACGAATTTAGTGCTTTGCAGGAAAACAAGACATGGGAGTTGGTACCTAAACCAGTTGGACCTCCAATTATACGGTGTATGTGGTTATTCATGCATAAGTTCAAGTCCGATGGATCGTTGGAAAGATACAAAGCTCGCTTAGTGGTCAATGAGAAGTCGCAAACTGTGGGTATTGATTGTCACGATACTTTCAGCTTGGTTGTTAAACCGGCCTCTATCTGCAATGTTTTAAGCTTGACCATTTCTCAAAATTGGCCGGTACACCAGCTGGACGTCAAAAATGCGTTCGTTCACGGTACTTTGGATGAAATCGTTTATATTCATCGGCCTCCTGGCTTCATGGACAAACAATTTCCAGACTTTGTATGTCGCTTACGGAAATCCCTATACGGCCTTAAACAAGCCCCTCATGCCTGCTATACTCGGTTCTATGGATTCTTATTTCTCATGGTTTTCTGAATAGCACGTGTGCTCGTCACTATTTATTTATAGAAGAGGTAACCACATCGCATACCTCCTTCTATATGTGGATGATATTGTCTTAACTGCTTCAAATTCTACATTTCTTACCTCCATTATCCATGCTTTCCAGAGAATTTGCAATGACCAATCTAGGTCACCTTCATCATTTCTTTGGCATCACCACCACACGGGACTTTACAGGTTTATTATTGTCTCAATCTCAGTACACACGAGACATCTTACATCGTGCAAACATGACCGGATGCAAACCATGTGCCACTCCGTGCGTCACAAATTCCAAACTTTCAACATCTGATGGAGAGTTAATTGAGGATGCCACTCTACACCGTAGTCTTGCTGGTGCATTGAAGTATCTAACGTTCACTAGACCGGACATCACGTACGTATGCCGTACAACAAGTCTGTTTATTCATGCAGCACCTAGGGAACCACATTTTGCGTTTCTCAAATGCATCCTTAGGTATCTCCAGGGAACCCTAACAGACGGCCTTCGGATCTCTACCAGCTCATCCACTGCTCTCACGACTTATTCGGACGCCAACTGGGGCGGTTGTCGAGACTCTAGGCGATCAACCTCTGGGTATTATGTTTTCTTAGGTGACAACTTCATATCATGGTCTTCTAAACGACAACCTACAATTTTCAGATCGAGTGCAGAAGCTGAATATCGCGGGGTTGCCAATGTTGTCGCTGAAGCAAGTTGGTTGCGCAACTTTCTTCTGGAGCTCCACGTTCCCATTATCAAGGCCACCATTGTGTACTGTGACAATATTTCAGTCGTTTATCTTTCTGAAAATCCGGTCCAACATCAACAGACGAAACATGTCGAGTTAGATATTCACTTCGTCCGCGAAAAGGTTTAAATCGGCCACGTCAAAGTTCTTCACGTGCCCTCCTCCTCTTAGTAGGCATATATCTTTACTAAAGGTCTTCTACGGACGTTGTTTGAAGAATTTAGGTCCAGTTTGAGTGTCCGTTCCTATGACGCTCAAACTGCGGGGGGCCTATTAGAATAACTATATTTACGGATATTATGCACATATTTTAGGAGATAGTTATGTATCATAATTATGATTATGATTTCGTTGTATCTTGTATATTCTATCCCTGTTTAAAGAGATCTTGTGAATGAGAGGAGACACGAACAATACTTGAACCATAATAAGTTTTAATTCTTTATGGAAAATTTTATCTATTTATCAGTTATCTATGATCTAATAAAGTAATAAAGTAAAATATGGAGAAAGTTAAAAAGAAAAGGAATTGAGGTTAAGATGGGTTTGATATTAGTGTGAAAGAGGGTAGAGAATTTAACATGGTGAAGTTAAACTATATCAGATGGCCTTAGTGGGCTTAATTGTAAAAGATATTAGCAAAGTGGTATGGTGTCCCTCCTTACAAATGTAAGGTTATGAGTTTAAATCCTTGTAAATGCAAGGTGGGGTGGAATAAAGGTGTAATAAAAATTTGCCGTTAAAAAAAAAAAAGATATTAGCAAAGATATTAGGATAGGCTAATTTGTTTATTGTTTAAGAATTAACATGACCTGAACAAGTTAATTGTTTAAAATAGGTTTGAATTATTTAACTAGTTTAATAATTGTTGTTTAGATCATAGTATGTTATATTTTAGAAATTTAAAGATTAAAAACTTAATTTTTTTCTTAGGGTCGGTGTCAAAGTTTTTATAGGATTTTGTTTACTCGTTTTGAAATTTTCATGGGGCCAATGTCAAATTTTCATAGGGGCCGTTTGGGATTTTATTATAGGGTATGTTTGACAAAGAGCTTTTATTAGCTTCAAGCTTTTAAGAAAAAGCTCCAACTCAATAAGAAACTTTGTTTGGTTGAAGGAGCTTAAAGTTTTTTGGTTTGGAGAGAAAACTCTATATTGAAAAGCTACTAGTACTAGCGTTTAAAAAAAACTCATACTAGCTACAAGCTTTTAATGAGTAAATGACACACGTACCCACTCTATCATAAAAAAAACATGCATACAAACTTTTATTTAACGTCCATTTTGGTCATTTTATCCATTTTATTAAAAGTTTCAGCTACTTTGTCAAACAACAAAATATATTTAAAAAGCTACAAGCTGCGCCGCTACTCCTTTTTGAATCGCAAGCCTATATATCTTACTAAACACGAACCATTGGTTCATCGGGGCCGAGGAATTGCTATGAACTACTATTTGCACTTGGTCTAGGAATATGATAGCCTCGGAAGCGAGAGATCTAAACGTATCGAAGACATGATTATTCAGTACAAGCTTGTTCATGCTTGGCACGAACTTTCTAGTCATTGTTTCGCAATTACTAATTACCACCTTCATTGCGGACCCTGCCATTGCCACCCCACCCACCAATATTGTTGTTGCTGCCACTAGCACCACGATGATGGTGAAGGTGACAGAGATGATTAGTGACGACAAGGCTTGAGGCAGGTCGGAAGAGGTAACGTTGTGGTAAAAAGGGGAGGCAACATGTGGCCACCGAGAGGTTATGCCGTTGTGTCATATAGTGATAACTTCCAGCTCCTTTATAATTGTTGTCACTTATAAAAAAAAACGAGAACTATAATTCTTTGATAAATTTAATTCCTTTAAATTAAAAAAAAATGAGAAATTTTAATTTCAAGTTCAGTTTTTCTCTAATTCCTTTGACAAAATTCTGTGTAGTTCTGAAAATTTATGGGAATTCATATTTAAAGGTTTAAGAGCATTCACAGTAGCTTCTGCATATTTTCTCCATAATTATTCTAAAAACGCTACTTTTTCTCACTTCTTTCAATTAAATAATATTTACTCTATACTTTTTTCATTACATTTTCTCTCTCATCTACTCACAATCACTTTTAAAAATATTAAAAAATTATGGAGGATGAACAGTTCCATATCAAATATAGAGATGAACAGTAACTTCTCTATATCCTTCACTCACAACCATTTACTACCACATATCAAAATATGAAGGCTTCTCTCACATAAATATGCATAACCTACTGTGAATGCTCTAATAAGATTGGTTCTGTTAATCTGTTTGCTGGTTTAAGAGTTTTTACACCTCTGATTGACAAATGTGATTGTTACATTAATGTCATGCTGTAGTTCGATCTCTAAAAATAAGTCCAACGTTTTTTAATAAAAGAAAATATATTGTTTGAAGTGATTTTGCGTGGCTGCTAATATCAGGGATCGAGTTGTAAAACTTTGTAAGTATTTGAGATGAACATGGGGTCGATCATGTGATATGGATTTGAAAGTAGTATTGTATTGTTATACACTTATACATAAGTCATAAGTGTGCACATTTGATGTGTCACCTTCTACTTTTCCCTTGTATAAATTAGCCCCACTTGTTTTATTTATTTCTCTTTTGTGTTTTCCTTTTCATATTTCACTCTCAAACTATAAATGTCCTTGGTTGTATATATTAGACAAAATTACACAGATTGTCCTTTATTTATTATTCAAATTGCACCTTTTGTCCTTTGTCTTTCATTTGCGCTCATTTTGTCCTTTATTTTCTCAATTTTTTATACCCTATGTCCTTTAGCCTAAGAGCATTCACAATAGCTTCTCTAAATTTATGTGTGAGAAGCCTCCATAATTTGATAAGTGGTAATAAATTATTGTGAGTGGAAGAGAGAGAAAAGTTACTGTTTATCAATAAATTTAGAGGAGATACTGTTCACTCTATATAATTTTTTAATATTTTTAAAAGTGGTTGTGAGTAGAGGAGAGAGAAAAGATAATGATAAAAGTATAGAATAAATATTATTAAATAGAAAATGAGAGAGAAATGAGGTGATTTTTAATGTAATATGTGGTTGTGATTGATTGTAAATGGATAGAGATGAAGAAAATTTGAAGAACCTATTGTGAATGCTCTAACTAAGTTAAAAAAGTTGTTAACTTTATTTTCTAACTTTACACTTTTAGCCCCTGTAGTTTTGATCGAACCCTAACCCTTGAACCTATTTTGATTGATCTCGAATTCGACCACGGTAATTAACGAAATCATAGGGCTATTATAGAACATCAAATTCCAATCAAAATCATATATAACCTTATACTTATTTGTTTGTTTTAGAGATGTGATCGACCAATTAAAGTTGCGACTGAGTTGTTCTTGTTCTTCAAATTGTGAACGATTTAGTGGATGTTTTTTTATATGTTTTAGCACAGAACTAATCGATTATGAAGTATAAATCTATAGAAGGTTCCAATTTATAGTATAATCGACTGGTTTTACAAGTGGGTTCGTCAAAGTTTTAAATTCAGAATTTTTTGACGCGTGATTTTGCAGATGTTAGTGCGGATTTCCAGATGTTAGTGCGATTTGGATCCAAAAACAGGTAGGTGTGCTCAGATATGAGTTTGGGTGCGATTTGAATGAGTAGGATTCGTTTTTGTTAACGCGGGTCAAGTTCGGTTCGGGTTTTGACCCGTTTTTCGATCTGGTTTGTATCAGTTGGATTCAATATAAGTTTTTAACAAGTTTAGGTCAGGTTTCATGTTTATCGGGTTATGTTTTGATGTGAATTCGCTTAACTTCGCTTATATATATATGTGTATGTTTATATATAAAATGAGTTTTTGTAAATATATATATATATATATATATATATATATATATATATATGTTTTTCATCAATCGTTTTACTTCAAAATTATGGTTTTGATCGGAATTTGATTTAGTTTAAAAGCCCTATGATTTCGTTTCATGTCTTGCCTTAGTTTCGTCATTTTATTTGGAGTTAAGGCTTAGGAAAACTACATGGGCTAAAAGTGTAAAGTAAGAAAATAAAGTTAACCAACTTTTTAAACGTAGTTAAGCCAAAAGACAGAGGGTGTAGCACATTGAGAAAATATATGATAGAATGAGTGCAAATGAAAGACAAAGGACAGAAGATGCAATTTGGGTATTAAATAAAGGACAATCTGTGTAATTTTTCTATATATTATGTCTAGGTTTTATTTTGTAGGTGGTTCATAGAAATCCGTAGAGCCCTAAAAACCAAAGATTTGTCTTTGGCGGAATAGGGTTTATAATCCAGAAGGGATAGCGGCACGGAGCAGTACAATGTTATATTGTCATGTAACCAAACAATCTCCGTAATTTTTGTAGTGCTTGCGGCTAATTCATTTGGGTTATCACTTACGCGTGCTATAGTTGATTAATATTCTATATACGTTAATTCACTGTATCTTGAAAGATAATTCGCCTATAAGGCTAAAACTCGGTGCATATAACCAGGGTCGGCCAAGGGGGTGGGCGAGCCGCACCCCCGACCGAGGCCCACTATTGTAGGTCAGATGGTTCATGCGCTTACTCTCGTAGTTGATATTTCGTAGTCGAATCATGGGTAACCTAAAATTAATTTGTATATTTCTTTTCATTTTTATGTTTACAAATTCATTCTTTTTATTTAACTTTTATGTGGTTTTCTTCTAATACTATTTTATTTTATTTATAAGGCTTTGGTTTAAACTAATATCCAGGCTAAAATGCTATTATATAGCAAGTGTGAGCATTTCATTAAACGAATAAATCTATTATGATAGAGCGCAAGGTGAATCTTACTAGATGTAATGTGCCTTTTGTGTAAATCGTTTTGGCTTTAGCACGACCTTATTTGTTTTTCTCTTTCGGTTGCTAAACTTAGTGTTGATACCGTATTAAAGTCATTACCTAATGAACCGATAGGGACTGAATTCCCACCGTGTAGCCCCCGGGGGGGGGGGATTATGTTAGTTTGTGTTTATATGAAAATTAAAAACTTATTGGATGCTCTCTAAAAATCCAGAGCGTATAAATTGCAAAGAGGTGATCAAACAATTTGCTATCAACAATGCTAGGAAAACTTCACGAATCATCGGTTAGCTATTACAGTATGTCATGCTAATACTATATGTTTGCTACGCTTATTGCTATAACGATAATTTTCATTTAAAAAAAATTACTTTGTGTAATTAGTTTGTGCATAAGGGCCTTTTTTGAGCTCGGCCGAGGCACTAAAATCCTCAGGATCGGCTTTGCACCCAAATATGCGTTTGTGATCTTCTATATTCTTTATCACATAATCTAGTTTTTTAAACTAATACGACCGCTCATGCTAGTAGACAAATAAAAGAACTTACTCAATAACCGATTCAGTTATAAATACGTTACCAATAATTAACTTATATTTTGGGAAAGGGAAGTAGATGAAGCGTTTGGTCGACTAGCAATTACTGTTTGAATTAAAAGATACTAGGGGTGTTAAGTGGATTGTGTTTACGGATTGATGGATCTAACCCAACCAGTACCCGAAAATTTTACACGAACCCGAACCTTAAAATTGTGCAAGATATATGAACTCGAACACGACTCGAAAATTTACGAATTGACCTGAACACAACCCATTTAAACTGAATTTTCTTTATTTAGTTTATTTTCGTATATAATATTATTTTAAAATTAAAATTTTACAATAAAATTATAAATTATTATAAAAAAATATATTTGTATGTTAACTTTATGCTAATTTCATTTTAAGTATAAATAGGTTTAATGGGTCCGTCAACACGTTTGCAATGATCCGAAATCAACCTGTTCAGCTAAATGGGTTGGCGGATTCAATCTGAAACTGACCCGAACCAGTTTAGGCTAAACCCAAACCCATGAATCTTATGTTAGGTTCATTTCGTGTTGGAAATTCATTCACACCCCAAGAAGATACATACAAAATTAGAATAAAATAGTTACTAGGATATGTATGCTTTATTCAATTACTATATTATTGTCGTCATGAATCATTACATTCCTATTTCATTTGTTGATCATTACAAAATCAAGCATCCCATGATTACCATCCTTCATAGTTGGCATGAGTAAATAAAACTTGCTTAAAATCAACAAATGATGTAAATAAAAGCACAATATATAGCAAACGACATATAGTTTGGGGATTGAAGACGGAAATTTCCTCTCTTTCTTTTGGGTCAAAGATCGGCGTGCAAAAACATTAGAAGAACATTATGATGAATGTGATGGCACCATCAACCGGTCTGCATTAATGTGGTTTTATTACAATTTTCCACACTTATTGATTAAGTTAATGTTATTTAATTTTATTAGCTAAACAAAGCAATAAATTACATAAATGCTACCTTTAAACTATTGATAGTTATGGCTTTGTTTTTTTAGTATTTAAAATCATAAATGTTTATCATTAATTTTAAATGTGCGTCAATTGTACGTGCTTTTTTTTTTTAAAGAAAACTTCATTAAAAACAAGACAAGTCCTCAAAGTGAGGACCGCCAAAACAACGAACTACACCATGTACAAGGGATAAACAACCCACTCTTTCTATTGAATGGAAGCGAATTTAGACCTACTTTTTAACTATAAAAACGTCCACGACTTTACTATAGCAATGATCTCTACAACCTTCAGCCTAATACCTTTGAAAACTTTATCATTGCGACACCTCCACAAGGCCCAGCAAGTAGTCATGATGATCCCTCTCATAATCTTTTTGACCCATTTGTTTGCAGCCAGCTGATCCTGAACCCGCAGCAAATCTTCAAAATCAAAAGTCAGTTGTACGTGTTTGATATAGATAAATGTTAAAATTGACGGTTAAGAGTTCTTTAAAAAACGAAAATTATTACATTCATAGTTGTTAAAAGAACTTTAAAAAACTAAAACAAGACTATTTTAGTTATTATATTCACCAATGAAGCCACAGCCTAGTGGTGGAGGTAGGGGGTTTACTCCTTTGAAGGTTCTCACTTTGGAGTGCTCAGTATCGAATCCCGCGTCGACCAAGCTTTGACCTTGTATAGTCCTGGCCGAGAGCTGTTAAAAAAAAAGTTATTATATTCGGTGCCTCCTATCTCATCCCTTCGAATTCGCAGATGTACGTAGGTCTTCCTTTCACCACCAATACTACTGACCATTAACATCCTTCCTTTCTCAACGGTCTCCTCTTGCTTGTCCATCTGGATGGTTTTTTCAGAATCCTACTTGCAATAACCTTACGTGTTTCGGTGTATTCTGTTGCTACCACCACTACTCTACTAGGCACTATGAGTTTGATGTATGTATGTTGCAGTTGACACTTTTATATATATATGGAAAGGTAACATAGGGATGAGCATTTGGTACCGGTATCAAAAAATAACGATATCCAAAATATCGGTACCTAGACATTTTTGGTACTGATTCGATGCCAACTTTTGACGTATTTTTTGGATCGGTACTTTCGGTTTAGCTAAGCTTTAACAGTGATCACCATTCTCATCTCAGTAATTCATAATAGTGATCACCACACTTTATCTTCTCACTAAGTATTCATCATCACTCTATCTTCTCACTAACAATGAATGTTGTAAAACAAGATTTAGGAGGCCAAGTACTCATTACAAGGTATGATGTTGTTGCGATTTTCTTCAAATCCGCTTAATTACTCGGAGTCGATCAAAGGTTCTGGACTAGAATCGGATTTAGTCGGCCAACTTGAGATGAGTTTGACTTTTAAAAAAAATAAAACATAGTTTCTTTGTGTATAAATATTAATGAATGAATATAAAATTTTAAGGAGTAAATATTAATCTTTGAAATACTTAAGTATTTAAACATCTACTTTTTTTTATTTTATTGATATTCACGTATTTTGTAAAAACATTAGTAAATTTATGATATTTGACCTATATATAATTTTCTAGAAATTAATTTCTTTATAATTTACCATGTCCGAAACTTTACGCCTATGTTGAGTACTTGCAACTTCCAAGTCCACCGACCTGTGAGTGTTTGCGAGTTCTGCAACCATGCTAATTAATAATGATAGTGATGACCTTTTACATAGCTCACAATGTTGAGAAAGGTGACATACATGACTCCACGACAAGAAATATTTGCAAAAAAACGACGTAGATCGAGTGACATTCCACAATTATATGATGCGCATGAAGTGAAACATGGCCGTGGTTTTCCGGAATACTTGGTAGTCTCAATTACACACATTGTGAGTGGTCAAATTACCCTACTGCGTGACATGGTTAAGACAAGCGATATCCACACATGATGGTAATGCTAGAAGCATTAGCTTCAGGCCTTCAGATGATAAATGGATTTGATATATATGCATTTTTGATGTTGCTAGTTCCAACAATAAAGTGATGCATCTTTCTTTTATTACACATATGACATACCCTTAATTAAAAGAAATAGACCCATGTTAGGATCAAACATAGAAATTAAGGCCTTTTTTACAAATTGAGTGGGGTTCTCGGTCATAGTTGTATACGATAACCCAAATTCATTTAAAAATAAGACAAATGCTTTGTTTAATATACATAACGTTTGGTACAATTATAAAATAGTTTCAAAGTTCATATAAATTTGTAGGAGAATTTTTATGTAACTGGAAAGATCGACACATAAAAGGAATAAATGAAAGGGGGTAATGCTTTGTCTTTCATCATTGGTACCAAGTTAGCATTATAAGAGGCTGCCCTTTGCCATAAGTTCCTCTTTGGGTATAGAAAAACCATGGCCTAAAAGTTCACTTAATTATAGTCATACAAAATTGAAACCAAATCCAACATGTTTTACAATGTGATATCATTTTCTTTCTATTTTTTTCCTTCAAAGAGAAGCAATTGCATTTTTCTTGTCGCATATATTTACAAGCTCAAGATAGACTATATATATAAATGGAAATGAAGATGTGATAGAGTGTTAGAAGATAAAGTGAACTATCTATACTCCTATATATATAAAGAGTTTTGGATGCATAAATTAGTCTTTTAACTTTATCTTTGATTCATATTTAATAAACTATTATTTATGACAAATTCATTAATAAGGACTTTGGGTGTGGAGGATGCCCATCATCCATGATGGTCCTCCACCTCAGTTGTCACGTCATCGTGGGGTAGGAGCATCATGGAGATGATGGTCCAAGGGTGTGGTAGGAGCATCATCCCTCCCTTTAAAAAAAAGAAACAAAAACCAATCAAATGGCTCGACACCAAAGTCATAGTCTTGCCGTCCTTGCCGTGTCGGGCATAGGGGACGGTGTTTGCCGGGGCGGCATCACCTTGCCCACCCTATGCCGGCTTCCACACCGAAGGGCCTAATCATCAATCAATTTATTAGGAGAAAATGCTTGGAAGGTGTTGGAACCGTCTTCTGACTTTACGTTTTCGAAACCCTCAATTATTATTAACAACCATATGACTTTAAATCTTCATAACCCACGAATATTATTAACAGCAAATTGAATCAATGTTATTCACAATCTGTAACTGGCACACATGCTTTGATTTGATCCTTATATATCACCATTATTATGCTTTCATTTCACAAGTCGGCAACAGAAACAAAGATCATACAATTTCCGCCGCCACCCTGAAAGTTTGCAAACAACTGTTTGCATTTGATCACTACTAGTTGCTTTCATTTCATCACTCCCTGCACCACCTTCATCGCGATCAGCTCTATGACCAGCCGCGACCGTCTCCGCCATCTCTTATTCACACACACACACACACACACACAGATATATATATATATATGTGCCGTTGTTACGTTATTGCTCTATGACTAGCAAACCAAAATCAAACTGCACCATCGAGCAGCGACATCCACACCGAATCAGTTGTTAGCTACTGCTAGTTTTCGAATCAGAGAATGTGCGGCCGGATTCATGAACCAATTACGTGGGTTTATTCATGCAGGATGGGTTAATGGCAGTCTTAATATTACAAGAGGTAAATGGGTTAATTTCATCTCTACTCTGGCCAAATATGCAGGGTCGTCCCTGAAAATTCAGGTGCCCGGGCCGAGCCACGAAATATGTGCCTCTTAGTCTTAGGTCTTTTAAGCAATGTTTTCATAACCGAAGCGGACGTTGAACTGGTGTCCTTAATATAGAACTGAAAGTGTCATAATAATTATAAAAATTAATATGTTTGGGTAATTGGCTCATAAAAAAAACCACAATTTTTTAAAATTTCATATTAATTTGAAGGGCCATTATCTTATGTCTAGATTTCAAAAGTTCTTTAATAAAATATGAATTTGACTTGCATCATGTGCAAAAACGTGAGCCGATTACTGCAAAGGCTGCACAACTACTGTACCACAACCCAAATCTCAAGTAACACACTTCAATTTTTTTTTAATTCTGTCGTATCTTTCCAATCTAGTTTTTCATGTATGACTTATCTTGTTTCTTATCTACTCTTCACCTTCTGGTGTTTATATCCAGTGATGATCAAGATGAAATCTTTTTTCGGGTCGAAAACAGAAAAAAATACTTGCAGAAAGAAAACATTCATTGCCGCTCAAAGTGCCCCTTTAGAAATTGGGCCCGGGCCGGGAGTCCTCCCCGCACCCCCTTATCACCGGCCCTGCAAATATGGTTTGAGAATTATTGTGAATTTGGAGTTGATATATCTCTTAGTCGATATAATTGCTTAAAAGCATCAACTCTATCATCACATTTTGCACAAGAGCACATCTCAACAATCTTATTCATTGTGGCTGTTGGTTTAATGTGGGAAGAGTTTCTCTATTTCAAGTGGTTGTGTGTTGGTTTTATTTGTTTGACTTAAGTTATAGAAAGATGAACAAGGGTGCTTGGATGTGTATTTTAGAAGTGAATCAAGTGATTGTATGATATTTAAAAATGAACCTGCGATAATTAAGTGTAAAAAGAAGTGTTGTAGATAGTAGATAAAGTGACCAAAAAGGACTTTATTGTGAAAAAAGATAGACCATTTGTCTAAAAGAGTAAAATTAGCCCATCAAATCTAGTATGAAACAAGTTACATGTTGAAATAACTTTGTGCAGTCATGAATTCAGCTGCACATCTTATATTAGCCTATGGTAATTATGAAATGAGCATAAGCGTGTAGTTACGTAGTACATACAAAACTTCATAGACAATTACCATTTAGTTGTGCTTAATGGCTCATTGGACAATAAAAGCAATAATGAACAATATGAATGTGAAAGAACTAATAAAAACATATATGATATGATAGTTCGATTGTCAAGATGAAGCAAATTATCAAAGAGGTGGTGTGCATTTAACCAATTCAGCTACAAGGACTTGAGAATTTGAAGGAACATTAAGAAACAAACCAACCTCAGACTCAAATTCATTTTCTAAACTTGGATTATGGAATTAGATAAGTTTATTGATTTGAGCTTGAATAATGAAAATCTCGTAAACCAGAACAATTCACAAGATTTGATCTCGTGTAAACATATCTTTAGGTTACAATGATTCTTGGCAAGTGATTATAGCATTTGAAAAGCTATAATTTAAAAAAAATGAAACTTAATTGTTTTATGAACTTATATATTACATTTTATAATTATAATTATAATTTAAATGAATTTATACGTATTTGTAGATATACCAAAATGTATTTGATTCATTCTCTCTTATTTAGAGTATTACCTCTGAATGGATCAAATACAAATGAGCTTAACCTATTAAATATGAAAAGTGAAGAGATATTTTTTTTTTGATTTTTTTTCTCATCAGCCTAAACATGCTTTCTAGATGAATAATACATTTTTTAATTTTTAGCGTAATTACGTTATTATTAGAGTAATTATGTAATTACTATACAAAAGTAATTCACTAAATTTTTTTAGATTTCAATACTAAAATACATGTTTAACAACATTAAAAAAAATTTCAAAAAAAAAGTTGCCCATTCACTTCTCACGTTAAGGCCTATCTATATGATAAAACCAATTTGTACAAAAACCTTATATATTATACTATAATAATAATACAACCAATTTAAACAGTGTTTTCAGTAAAAAAGTAAAATCATCCGGTCAACAGTAACATTATATCAGTCAACGGTAAGATATGCTTAGTAAAACATTTTTTATCTGAGTGCCAGGCTTTACACATGTAACCTTGGTAGCTCTGTTTCCCTCCACGTATCGAAGAGACACCTCACGTGTCATCACCACCATTCATACATCCTTTCATATATACCTGTCATCACCACCGCTCACACACCCTTTCACATATTAACACCGCCATTTTAACACGTACAGCAGTCACAGGATGAATCCGCTAATCCGAAACAAAAATGACCGTCTATTTCTGTGTGAGAAAGCCGATAACGCGTTGGGGTTCACCGGGTCTGGATGGATCTTATCTGGGCTGCAAAGCAACATCACGATGAGGGAAAAAGAGGGCTCTTATCTGGGCTGCAAAGCAACATCACGATTAGTTATCTTTAGAGAGAGAGAGAAACTAGAGTCGGTTCCTCTACTCCGGCCATTCGGTTTCTATACCTCTGCAAGATCCTTGCTCACATTCTTCTTCACTCCCGCTACTTCATATCAGCAATTGTCGGTGAAGAAAAAGTATACAAGCTAATCGGAAAGGTGGGAACGAGACAAATCGGAAGAGGTGGCGTCTTGATTGACAAAACGGAATACAAGTAGTTAATTGTATATATTCTTTTCAGTTATCAGTTACGTGTTTAGATCTGTTATTTATTCAACAAATCAACAATCTGGATGCTAATTGATGTTTTAATTCAGTTTGTGTTGTTTATGTAACGGATCGTGTTAATGTTGATGCGGTTAGGGTTTTGATTAATAAATAAAAAAACGGAGTCGGTTGAAGGAAGATGAGAGGAATGAAAGAGCGATACGGAATCTTATGAAACTTCCTGAGAATCAGAGGTGTATTAACTGCAATAGTTTGGTACTCTCTCTTCACTTGATGTTCATCTTCTTGCCTTTTTATTTGATGTTAATTTACTTGCAATTTATTTTGTTGAAGTTTACAGTTTCGATTAGTAATTTATTTTACTCTGCCATTGTTAATTTAAATGTGTTTTGTTGAAGTTTGTAGTTTCTATAAATAGGTTATTTTAGTCTCCAGGACATAATTAGATTCAAATATTACAATTTGGAAAGATTAAGAGTTTATGTTGTTTTGAAAATTGGAAGTAATTTTGAGAACAATGTGTAGGTGATCGGTATGACAGTATGTAGTATGTACAATGTTTACCCTTGGCCGAGTTTGCCCTTTCGTTTGGAAGAGGTTTGTTTATATTACTATCATTTGGGTTTGTTTATGAAGAAAACACCTAGATTTCAAAAACGATTAAACTCACGACAGTAATTCCAAACCAGTCCATTAAAGCAAGCATGACCACTTTCCCACTCATTGACATCCCCTCTAATTGTTGATTAGACAATAATTGATTATATAAACTATAAACTGTAAACAAAATATATAACTGTGAAGTCAACATGAGCAGTTAACATGTCGTACCAGCTACGTCTATGCAGCATAAACATTTTAAAAAGAGTTAAAGGTTCCGCAGTCGCTGTTAGTATACACATATTTGTTAACAGGTTATTTGTGCTAATTTTTAAGGTGTCTTAGTTGACATGTGTATTGCTATCTTCTATTATGAGATGTGTGTAGTGTGAGAAACATATAAACATGTTAATGAGAGGTGATTCTAGACACTGACAGGTGGACAAATGAAGGGGTGTTGGGTTTTATATAAGGCAAGTAGGCAACAAATGACAATCCACTTTGTTTGCTACGTGTTTGTTGCAATTGTTATTTAATTGCTTACAACTATGTTTAGTGTTTTTTGATACTGATATGATTTGAAACTTTTGAACATATATTATCGATTGCAGGGGTCTTAATGGAAGCAGGAATTGGTAAAGACTACAGAATAACATGATTCTGAGCATGCTTTTTGTCTTCGAAAAGAGTTCAGGACAGCTCTTTGTTTACTTAATCAACTCTGAACAGGTAATTTTTTATTCTCCGTGTTTCTTAGTTAATCAGCTCCGATGCATAGGTTGTAAAACCAAACGTGGGAGAGAGCACCGCCAATGATTGTCAGTCCACCGCTCCAGCCAGTCCATCACGCTCGAGCCAAGGTGTTCATCTCTCTCTCTCAAAAAGTAAGATCTTCATCTTAACCAGCCATCAACAGCGGTGCCAAGTTTATACCTCTAATCAACAATCCCCCTGTCACGTTATACCTCTAATCAAGCTTTAGACAACCACGTTAGACAGAGAAAGCTCGCCTGGAGATGGTATCGTTACGATGTGGTTCACGATGGTGAGGTTAGGTATCGTGGTTGTGTTGATCTTGATGGCGGCATAGGCGGAACCTTCTGTTGGTTTCAATGGCCTCATTTTAAACCAGATGCTAGAGAGAGAGAAAAAGGAGAGGGAACGGACAGAAACCAGGCGCCACCGCCACACCACCACTGTATTCAACATCACACCCGTCACACCACCACATCCGTCATATACCATCTGAAGACAGAGAAAGAGAAAGAGAAAGAGAAGAGAGACAAATTGTGACCGTCATAATAGCTAGCTGTGTGGCCTTCTCTAATTCCACATCCAGAAAGACAGGTAATGCCGTAATGTCAGATCATTTCTAATTCTTCTGACTTTATTTGGATCAATTGTTTGAAAAGTTATCTTTGTATCTCAAAGTGGTGGTTTGATATTTATAGCTCTGCACATTCATTTCACATGCACGTTTTAGGCCATCAATTGTTTCCGAGGTATGAGGCTGTAGTGTATTCATGTGTAGTGTATTCATGTGTAGTGTATTCAGGTTATTTTAAATATTGAGTACATATATGTGAAGTGGGGATGAGCATTTATCAGTACCGAAAATTCCTAAAAATAGGTAACGGCAAAAAATCGGTATTTACTCGTACCGAAAAACAAAATAAGCGGGTACCGATTGAGTACCGAAAATGATTCTGTGTTGGTACCTGTATCCGGTGTCATTTGCTCATTCCTAATGTGAATGAACTTTATAGGTTGGATGGGTTCAGGTGACGGGTCAAAACAGTTAGGCCCGTTTAAATAAAAAGAATCCGCACATCAAGAGCCGTACAGTCACAACAAAACAGTTTTTCTAGCAAAACGTTGTTATCTATATTCTTATTTTACACTCTATACTTTGTGTTATTGAATGAATTCCTAATGTTATTTATTTGATGGTTTCAGGCAACGGCATTTGAGCATTTGAATTGGATTCACTTTTTATCAGGTTATTAGAACTCCTTTGAATGTTGCACATTTCTATATTGGTTGGCTGCCAAATTTTACTTCTTTGTTTATTTATTATTGTTAGATTGCTTTTTTTTAATTGTATCCACATTCCACAAGTTATAATGGATAAATATCATTTAAATCGCTGGTTAGCTAAAAAATAAAAATGCCTACAGGTGATGAAAATCCAGCTTCTAAACAAGGCAAGAAACATGATGCCAAGTAACAAACAAGGCCAATAGGTATTGTAAGCACAGCCATTTTGAAGACATAACAAATATCCTTTAGAAAGCCTGAACATTAAATTCATTGTCATGTTTAGAAGGCGTACATGTTGAAATCACTGTTATGTAATGCTATTATCTGATTCAACGGGGAATCAATGGAGGAAGTTGAAGACCACTTTAGCGACAGATCTGTGTGTTTGAGAAGACGAGAACCACCAATTGTGTTAGCTGCTCGAGGATGCTCTGACGTCAGGTAAGAATCATGGAAAGTAGCTTTATGTCAATTTTTATGTTGATTGTTTATTTTTTATTATCACGGTTCGTCTTTTTTCTATTTTGTTTTCGACCAATTTAGTCACATTTTCATGTTCCAATTGAACACTTTCCGTTTTTTATTAGTCTCTTTACCAAAAAATTGGTTGATAAGATTAATGTTGATATGAATTTGAATGTTTTGTGAATAGGATTTGTGACTTGATTAAGCTTATTGGTATTATCTGCAGATAGGTCAACCTGTCTGGTAATGAAAAAAAAAGGATGCTACTGCAAAGCGCAAACTGCTTGATGATGAAGGTATACAGCAGCTTCAAAAACTCTATTATCACAACATGTTAGTCACTAATATGGTTTGTTCTAATCACAGGCGACAAGAATCCATCAAAAAGTCCAGCAACTAACAGCTAAAGTTGCTGCAGACAACAGGAAGCAACATCGCCTAACTTTGGCAACTTTTGTTTTAACTATATGTTAATCGCATTATGTTTTTACATGCTGTTTTGGATACAACTTGCACTTATGTACTATTTCTACCTTTTGCGCCGCGCGCACTGTGTTTATGCCACGTTTTAAACCTCTAAAACAATAGGCTGATGTATGCCTTTTTTGGGACAACCTGCAAGTCAATGATCTGATATACAACTATTTTTTTGTGTCCATATATTATTTGCTCATCAACATACTCAAAGGTTGCGCAACGCGCAACTTAGCAACCCCCTAGTTTACATAAAGAGAAGGTTGGTATCAAACTATCAATAGTAATAGTTTTTTTTTTAATTTCAATTTCACTTTCATACTAATACTAATGAATAATATAATTTAATTTTTATTTACATTCATTAATTTTTGAAAAACATTAATACGCAGTTGTGCTTAATATTTTTCCTCGATATTCTGATATAAATTTTGATGAAAACGAGGTTGTACTCACAATAGAGTATTTTCTTTAGTATTGTAAAAGCTAGAGTGAGTGTCGGTATAGTGATGAACTGATACCGTTTGAAGAACATTGATACTAGTGTCGATGTTAATTTTTATGGTTTCCAATAGACGTAAAGCATGTGTAAATATCCTTTTGGGTACATTACGACCTTATTCTTTAGGTTTTCTCTTTCAGTTGTTGTACCGAGTGTCGGTATTGTGCAAGTACCGTAACGAACTAAAACGATACAAACCGAATTCTTGTTGTGTAGCCGGGGGCATACCACGACTTTAATTATTTTTTTTTTTTTGGGGGGGGGGGGGGTTTCTCTTTTGGTTGTGGTACCATATCGTATGGGTAATATAACAAACCAACACCACACTCCTAATGTAGGTAATATCACTAATTTATGTTAAGACCATGGTTTTGAAAACCGGACCGGACCGGCCGGTCGGACCGGTCGGACCGGGCTCCGGGGCCTGGACCGGTCCGGTTCGGGTGTTCGGACCGCTGGTGCAGTGAACCGGCTTCGGACCGGTGAACCGGCCGGTCGAACCGGAAAACCGGGAGGTCGGACCGGAAAACCGGAAGGTTGGACCGGTTTTTTTAATTTTTTTTTGTATTTTTTTTGTTTTTGGGCCGGTTGGTTGGACCGGTCGAACCGGTCGGACCGGTCAAACCGGTGAACCGGCCGGGGGTCCGGTTCGACGTCCGGTCCGGTTCTGAAAACCTTGGTTAAGACTCAGAAGCTGTTCTTAATAATCTAAATTAACTGCGGTGAGAAACGCGAATCATATACCTAAATGTAGAAAATATAACCACCATTCATTTGGTCTCATAAAGTAAGGCATGTGTGAATATAAAGGATTGGAAAGACAAGATAATCCCAAGGTACGTAACTTTAGTTAATAAACTTTTTGACTGGCACAAGAGAGCAATTAACACATGTGAAGCTTTTTATGATATGATCCATAATGTTAAATATTGATTAATTAGGAGGTCTGGCCTCCATGTCACATTTCTCTTCGATTACGTTAAGGTACATCTTTCCTCGTGCTTATACCTTATCATCAATTATCTCTCACAAGCATTCTCTAACAATCTAAATATTCCTAAGAAAACACTATAAGCTTCTAACTTAATAATATTAATTACTCTATACACGGTTAGATCGAGTACTATCGGCCTACCTAGATTTGTGACCAGGAAAGCAGGTGTCAAGAAGAAAGGCATATTTATTAGGCCTGGAAATGAACTGAACGAACATGAACTGAACGAACACGAACAAGAACACATAATCCAACACATTTTTGTGTTCGTGTTCGTTCACTAAGAAATTTGTTATGTTCGTGTTTGTTTATGTCTGTTCGTTTAAAACCTAAACGAACAGTTCATGAATGAACATAAACGGACGTTCACCAACATAATAAATGTAAACAATTTTGTATTACGTAAAAAACCCGATTACTAATTGATTACTAACTGGTTATATTTATAAAAGTAGATAAACCTCAATTTATGTTTATATTTATATATAGAGTAAATTCCATTTTGAGTCCCTGAGTTTTGTCGATTTTAACTACTTGAGTCCAACATTTTGATTTTTAACATTCTGAGTGCTAGTGTTTTAAGTTTGTTATGGTTTGAGTCCAATTTTCTAACGTCGTTAACCAAGTCAGTTAACTATAAGGGTATCTCAGTCATTTTACACATAAGTACAACTCTGCAATGCATAAGGTATAACGTACAAGTCTTTAATGCATAAATAAAATATAATATAATATATAAAGCACTCTCTCTCACACACACACCTCCCTCACCACCATTAACCACCACCTATCCACCGCCATTAGTATCACATGACAACCACCCACCACTGCACCTCCACCACTGCACCACCATCACCACCGCTGGACAACCATTCACTTCTGCTGCTGTCACCAAACACCTGGAATCCTTGATGTTATCTATGCTACCAAACACCCTCAATTTAATTCACCTATAAAAGGCCTCCCTCCTCCCTCTTATTCTCTGTAACTCATAAGAAGACACACACACACACACACCTGGAATCCTCGATTGAAGCCAAGAAATTAAGGTCACCGGTCAGGTGACCAGACACACCCATCACCGGCGCCGCCTTTTCTCCTCTCCGGTAAGTGCTCCTACCCAATAACCCTTCATCACCGAACCACTCTTCCTCAACCCTAACCCAATCGCCCACCCCGCCGCATCCCCACCTCACCACCACCATCCACCACCACTGCCCCTCCCACACTATCTGGTCGTTGGTGGCTCGTCTGGGTTCTGGTCGTTGGTGGATCTGGTCAGGTCTGGTTATGGTTCGGGTCGTGGTGGTTAGGTCTGGTCGTTGGTGGATCTGGTCAGGTATGGTTATGGTTATGGTTCGGGTCGGGTCGTGGTGGTTAGGTCTGGTCGTTGGTGGTTAGGTCTGGTCTGGTTATGGTTCGGGTCGTGGTGGTTAGGTCTGGTCGTTGGTGGATCTGGTCAGGTATGGTTATGGTTCGGGTCGGGTCGTGGTGGTTAGGTCTGGTCGTTGGTGGTTAGGTCTTGTCGTTGGTGGATCTGGTCAGGTCTGGTTATGGTTCGGGTGATGTCGAGTGGTGGTTTTGTTGATGGTGGTTCAAACATCGGTGGAGATTGATGGTGGTGGTGGTTGCTGAAGATGTATGGTGGTGGTGGATTTGGTACTTAGAGAGAGAGAGAGAGAGAGAGAGAGAGAGAGAGAGGTGAGATCTGTGTGTGTAGATGTAGTGTGTGTATATATTTAGTAATTATTTATTTTTAATGGTAGGGGTATTTTGGTCATTTCATAAATATTAACAGAAAAAATCTAACAGAGTTAGAAAATTGGACTCAAACCATAACAAACTTAAAACACTAGCACTCAGAATGTTAAAAATCAAAATGTTGGACTCAAGTAGTTAAAATTGACAAAACTCAGGGACTCAAAAAGGAATTTACTCTTATATATATATATATATATATATATATATATATATATAGGTAGAGGATCTTGTAGGAAAATTGATTTGTGTAGGAAGTGTAGGAAACATTTATAGCCATAGGATCAACTTTTGAGATTAAGGGCATTTAAGACTTTTTAACAATTTAAATTAATCAAATCCCACTAATTTAGCATCATATCTTCAACATATCATTCAAATTATCTACACATTCCTATTCAATTTCTCAAATCAATTCCCAAAAAACTAATTTATATTTATCTGAATTCAATTTTTTTGAGACTTACGTTTTATAGTAACATCACTAGTGTTTTATACTTATCAGAAGTGTTTTATAATAACATCAATAGTGTTTTATATATCATTTTCATCACAGACTAACATCAGGAGTGTTTTATAATAACATCAATAGTGTTTTATATATCATTTTCATCACATGCTAACATCAGGAGTGTTGTATTGAGCCTACAACTTTGTTTTACATCACCACAAAATTACAAAGTCAATTTTTGTAAGACATAACACTTTTGCTTCTAAATAGTGTTTTATATGAACATTATACTATGTTTTATCTCATCACTAAACATCAACATTTTACTGTGTTTTATATCATCACTAATATAAGGAAAGCATTAAAGGTTTCTAGAGGAAAATAGTAATAATTAAAAAGGTTGCTTAAGAATGATTATGGCAAATAATAATGATAAGAGAGAGAGAGAGGAACCATAATTTAAGGAAAGCATTAAAAAGGTTTCTAGAAGTTTAGCCTAAAATGACATTGATACCCTCATTTAAAACACATATTCACAATCTTACCATAAATTTCTATAATATATTAATCAAATTTTAAGCACATCCAAACTTTTAATCTCCACCATCCATCTTTAAATCCAATGGTTGAAAACTCTTCCTGCACTTCCTACACAAAACTATTTTCCTACAGGAACCCTACCCTATATATATATATATATATATATATATATATATATATATATATATATATAGGGTAGGGATCCTAAGAGAACCAACCCCTATTTGAGAACTGAGAGAACCATTCTGGGCCACACATTTCATATAAAGGCAAAAAAAAAAAATTATTATTATTATTATTTTTTTTTGCTTTAATCGCACATTTTTATGCAAGGAAAAATTTTTTTTTTATTTTTTTTGAATTTTTTTTTCATTTATACATATGTGTATATGTCAATTATACATATGTGTATATAGCAATTATACATATGTGTATATAGCATTTTTCAGCTATACATATGTGTATATTTCAGTTATACATATGTGTATATTGCATTATACATATGTGTATAATGCAATTATACACATGTGTATACTGAAAAAAAAATACAAAAAAAATAAATTTTTTTTTCTTACATATAAAGCAGCGATTTTTGCAAAAAAAAAAAAAAAAAAATTTTTTTTTTTTTGCCTTAAAGAAATGTGTGGCCCAGAATGGTTCTCTCAGTTCTCAATTTGGGGAAATGTTCTCATTTGAACCAAATCCTATATATATATATATATATATATAAATAATACTTATATAATTAATAAAATTTAAACGAACATAAAAGGGACGTTGCACGAATATAAATGAATGAACACAACATTTGTTTATGTTTGTTTCTTTAACTAAACGAACAAACTTTTTGTTCGTGAACAAAAACAAACTTCCCGCTGAACAAGTTCACAAACAGTTCATGAACGTTTGATTCAGTTATAGGCCTAACATTATTTCCTTTTTTATAAAACTTGTTTTGTCATCAGTTTTAACTTTGCGTTTTTATGATAATTTCCATTCAACTGCCCCATTGACAGTAGATTTTGTATTGGTTTTTTCTTAAGTTTTTGTTTTGCTCTTGAATGTTCTTTGGACGGTCGAAGCACGCTCTATCGTAGCATCAATCTTAGTGCTTCCATCTATTTTTCATTGATTTGCTTTATTGATGAATTTATTTGCATAATTGTTTGATCATTTGGAAATCCTGAATTTTGTTGTGATTGGATGATGTAAGATATGAGTATATGAATCATTATATTTTTTGTATATGTATCACATCTTCATATTTATATGTTATCAAAACTAAAAGTGCATTTTACATCGTGTAAGCATCATGAACGGATTGAAACGACTAGAATTTAAAAGCTAAATAAAAGTTGGATGGACTTTAAGATGTAGGACTTGGAGTGAGTATGTGATCGAGTTAGATGTTAAAATACAATATATATAGTTTGTAATTATATTTGAGTTGCGTGTGTTCAATGGTGTTTTTGCATCATTAGTTTTGGCTAGTTTTACTGTTGAAAGAAAAAATATATATAAAGAGAAAAGAAAAAGAGAAGCTGAAGACATAGCACACGAGAGGAGAGGGGCACATGGTGTGAAGTGGTACCAACCAATGTCCTAATATAAATGACACAAAATCTCATAAAAATTCGATATGTTCCATACAAACACATACACGATTAACTGTGTTTTGTCCCACCTCATCACCAACACCCTTTCTTTTGCCCTTCTATTATTGTAAAATATAAAACTGTCAAATCATTTTTATCAACTAATTCTGTGTTCTTAACCGTATGTTGTTTCAAGTTTTTGATTGCGATAAAAGAGTCAACAGTTAAAACTAAAAGAGTTGTTTTGTATCTTATGTGACAAAAGTACGATTGTGATAGTAATTTGGAATATAGCGAGGGATATATTATTGAAACATATTATTGTTTTAATGATCGTTTAGTCGATCAGTATTAATTTTTTTGGATAAACCATGTGCCAGGATAATGGGCTTTTCTAGAACCAGGTTGAACCTGGCGAGGATGGGTGTAAGCCCATGGAAAAGAACTAAGAAACACGACATAATATAAATTTGTAACATAATTCTTAATTAGCTACAATATAATAACATAGTTAGACCTAATAAACACCACATAATATTAGTTACATCATTTTCTTTGGTATAATTGTTTCGGGCAAATTATATAAGGATAGCAGGTAGACGGACAACAAACTGCGCTGCCATCCCCTTCTAGATAGAAAACCCTAATCTACTGAAAACAACGCCTCGCCACTGAGGGGTCGAAAAGTTGTTGTGGACCACACGCTGAACTCTAGTCAAGAACCGAACCGCCTCCGGCGCCAAGGAGCCGAACGTGTCAAACACCAGGGGGACGAAGGCATGCTGATTATATCCTTACAAGCTTTCGCTTGCTTTTCCACCTTCTTTAACTCTGCTTTCAGTCCTGCTTGCCCCACCACAAACCCATTTTCCCGGAAACCGGCTAGGGGGATACACCTATGAGATCGACACAAGAATGTTTCCCGCCCTCCCAACCAAAAACTAGCACGTCAGCCTCTTTCTTTGCCAAGAAATTTAACCAGTGCCTCTTTCTTTGCCAAGATCTCTGATTGTCTAAGAATATCCATTAACGTGTCCCGAATAAAGTCATGGCGATACTTAAACACTAGCAACTCGCTACAATGTAACACATGCTCTCCGTATTTATCAAGGCATGTTACATCATTTGTAACATAGTCATCTAAAATCATTGAATCTAAATTCTAATTCAATTCCTTAATCATCGTGACCTAATAACAATATAATAACATCATTAGACCCTAAATAATCGTTTTTAACTACATAGGGTCAATCACTAATCGTTGAATATGCACAAGCGTATCCTCAATCACAAGATAGGATTCTAGTCTGATTTTCTGTTTATCAAAATATTAATTTGAATTAAACAAGTGATTTCATAATATTATTCTTTACACAATCATTAACTTTTTCATGCCAACACTAGTACAATTTTGAGATGGTTGAAAACCGTATCATTATCATTGATCAACCATGGGAGTTGAGTCACAAATTAACATGTTGTGAGGTTTGATTGTGTTTGTTAATGTAACAGTTGAAATGTTGAGCCAAGATTACAGATTCAGGCTCCTAGTTGATATGGATAAATAATGTCAACTAATGTTAACTGAATAAAGTCAAATAAAGTTTTGGGCTAGATATGTCAACATGAGAAAGTTGGAGATAAAAGTTTCCTCATTAAAGCAGAAGTTTCCTAAACTTCAGGGGCCAATATTGTCAACTTAGAAAGAGAGCTGTTATGAGTCGTTGAGATCAGAATTCAGGAGCTAGGGCTATAAAACGGGGCTTTATGATCGATTCTTCAATCACTTCAATTGATCGTTATTTTCTCTTGTAATTCGTTGTTCGTTTCTTTTTGTTCAATTCGTTTTGTTTCTTGAGTTCTATTCTTCGTTATTTGAATAAAGTAATCATTGATTGGTTTTGTTTAATAGTCCTTTGATCTTATTGTTATTGTTCAATTCCGCTGTATTATCTAACAATTGGTATCAGAGCCAGGTTGGCTCAATCTTGAGAGAGATTTGTCAGAGATTGGGGAAAGATTAAACATGGTGACCGGTACAAAGTTTGAAATTGAGAAGTTCAATGGAAAGAATGATTTTAGTCTCTGGAGGTTGAAGATGAGAGCATTTTTGGGTCATCAAGGTGTTGTAGATGCCTTGAAGGTTGAAGAACAATTGTCTAATGATCTTACTGATAAACATAAGAAGGAAATTATGGAGAAGGCACACAGTGCAATCATTCTCAGCCTTGGTGACAGAGTCTTGAGAGAAGTTTCAAAGGAGATAACTACTGCTGGTGTATGGACCAAGTTAGAAAGTCTGTACATGACAAATTCATTGGCAAACAGGCTTTATTTAAAGAAGAGACTCTATATGTTTCAGATGGCTGCTGGTAAGTCACTTGAGGATCATACAGATGAATTTAACAAGATCATTCTTGATCTTGAAAACATTGAGGTGGAGATTGATGAAGAAGATATGGCAATAATCTTCTTAGCATCTCTACCTGTGATCTATGAGCATTTGGTAGACGCACTGATGTTTGGAACGGAAAGTTTGTCAATGGAAGAAGTTGTTTCAGCCATGAACTCAAAAGAATTGCAGAAGAAGGGAGATATAAAGGATGACGGTTCTGATGGTTTGTTTGTCAGAGGTAGATCATAACAAAGATCCACAAAGAACAAGAATGGAGGGTTTAGATCAAAGTCTAAATCAGCCAAGAGAAGATGCTTTGTGTGTAATTCTGAAAAGCATTTCAAGAAAGACTGTCCTGAATGGAAGAAGAAAAAGAATGAATATCAGTCCAAGAAACATAACAGTGGGTCTCTTGATGGTTCTTGTGATGGATATGAAAGTGCTGATGTTTTGATGGTTGTCAGGGCAAGTGATGGATCCAGATGGTGTTGGGTGATCGATTCAAGCTGTTCTTACCACATGACACTATTCAAAGAATTGTTTAGCATGTTGAAGATGGTTCCACAAGGTACAGTTCAATTAGGAGATGATCATCCCTGTCAAATACAAGGTATTGAAAGTAATCATTGATTGGTTTTGTTTAATAGTCCTTTGATCTTATTGTTATTGTTCAATTTCGCTGTATTCTCTAACAGTGTTCATCATATCATGTGTTTGTTTTCATCTTGTACTTTTATGATTAAGCTTGTTAAGAATTGTACGTTTTATTCTTTACATTAAATATATGTTTCTTATCAGCTATTTTGTAGTTTACAGCAAATACCCTGACGATTTCCACTCGTTAATACATAGAGTCCACTAAGCATATCTTGAGTTGGTGCAAGCATAGCCAATTTTGTATCTGTGTAACAATTTCCGTTCTGGGGTTTACATAGACTTATCATTTTTGTTATAATGTAAATTGAGAAGGATTTTTGATTCAAAAGAATCAATTGAGTATGTATCAATTTGTATTTTCTTATGTCATTAGGCTAACCCAATTTTAGATTCAAATCCAAGAATCATTCACGAATTCTCAGTCAACGAAGAGTTAATGGTTCCCATTTGATTTTCTACATATGTAAGGTGATAATACTCAAAGCTAGGATTTCAAGACATGATTTAGGGATGACCTAGATATTATAAAAACAATATTTCAATTATTTATTTCTTTGTTTGGATGTGAACAATTCTTTTTTAGATTAAACTAGAGTCTGATACCCGCGCGTTGCCGCGGGACGCGTGTGTAATCACTATACCTGTACTGAACCAGTATCGGTTCCCAAAACAGGTTAAAGTGGGCACCGTAATTGTATAAAAAATGATTGCTACGGTATGGCACCGATAATTGAAGGTAAACCAACTTAACATTTGTTACCCGCGCGTTGTTGCTGGTACGAGACAAAAAATGCAATTGGTATCGCTCGTTACAATAGCGGTATATGCTATAGCAAGCGGAAGAGAAAACTAAAAAAAAAATAATGGGTTAGGTTGATTTTTTTCACAAAATCTAAATGGAAATGTACGAATAACAGAAAAAATTACGTTAATATGAACATTAGACGTAAAGTATTTAAGAAACAAAATAAAAACCAATATACAAATTGTATTTTACTTAAACTTATAAACATTTGTGAGTCATTTAAAAAATGAAATAAATAAATTATTAAAATCAATTTTAAGAAATACATGGTATGTATACCTTTCATTCATCATTCATGAACTATCCAACTGTGGAAGAAAAAAGAAATTGCCTCAAAAGGGTATCAAACCCAAGGCAAATAGGTGTAAGACAGGAAAAGCAACCACTGTGTTAACAATCAACTTTGTTCAGAATCATAAAGACAGATATATAACCTAAATCCGCGTTGGAATAATAAACAAAATAAAGTTTTGTGGGTGGATGCCACATGGCTTCCACCGATTGGATGGTTTATCTTAGCATATTGACACTATTAAAGTGTCTTTTCTTGTATATAGACTAGAGTCTGATACCCGCGTGTTGCCGTAGGACACGCGTGTAATCACTATACATGTACTAAACTAGTATCGGTTCCCAAAAAAGGTTAAGGTGGGCACCGTAATTGTATCAAAAATGATCACTACGGTATGGCACTGATAATCAAAGTTAAACCAACTTAACATTTGTTACCCGCGCGTTGTTGTTGGTACGCGACAAAAAATTCAATTGGTATCGCTAGTTACAATAGGGGTTTATGCTATAGCAAGCGGAAGCGAAAACTAAAAAAAAATAATTGATGTAAACGATGGGTTAGGTTGATTTTTCACAAAATTAAATGGAAACGTACGAATAACGGAAAAAATTACGTTAATATGAAGAACAATAGACGTAAAGTATTTAAAAAACAAAATAAAAAACCAAGATACAAATTGTATTTTACTTAAACTTACTTAGTTATGTTATATGTTCTATTCAAATGAACTTTTAGTTTATTTACATATAAAATCGTAATTTAAAAAAAATGAAATAAATAAATTATTAAAATCAATTTTTAGAAATAAATGGCATGTATACCATTCATTCATCATTTATGAACCATCCAACTGTGGAAGAAAAAGAAATTGCTTTAAAAGGGTATCGAACCCAAGTCCAATAGGTGTAAGACCAGAAAAGCAACCACTATGCTAACAATCAACTTTGTTCAGTATCATAAAGACAGATATATAACCTAACACTGCGTTGGAATAATAAAAAAACAAAGTTTTGTGGGTGGATGCCACATGGCATCCATCGATTGGATGGTTTATCTTAACATATTGACACTATTAAAGTGTCTTTTCTTTTATATATATATATATATATATATATAATTATGAGAACTTAATAACAACTTTCTTTATTGACTTGTAATTTAACAATCATAAGGTCACGCATCGTAAATTCCGGATATAATGAGAGTGTGACAGTAGTTGAGGTTAACATGACAGATCAACTGTAGATATCAATTATAGTAATCATTTTTAGTGAACGAGTGAAACTCCTCATTTTAAGATTGCAGAGAAAAATATTAGGGGGGACGAGGCGCTAGCAGAATTGGGCACGAGTACCCTATTACCAACACGGTAACACCGCATCCACCTATGCTGGTAGGGTTCTCGTGAACCGTTTTCTGGTTCTTGTTACCGTGCTGGTACAAAGAAACGGTCATTTTCTTGACCAATAAAAATATGTCACGTTTTTCTTTCACCTTTAACCGTGATTTTTTTACTGTGTTTTATTTTTTGACCGTTTACATTTTGAACTTTTTTTAATCTTTTACCCCTAATTAAACAACATTAGACAATAAACATTAAACATTAAGCAACACTAATCAATAAACATTAAACAACATTAACTTTAAACAACATTCGTCATGGCGCAAAATGGGTGAAGTTACTCATTTGGTGGTGGTAGTAGTCGCCGCGCGTGACTTGGATAGCAATGTCTTCTTGAAGATTAGGGTGCCTCTCCATCGTGGCTTCATAGAGGACGTTCCAACGGAGACACCTGGACCATAGAAGAATCCACCTATTAACGAGCGAATCCTTGGTGCAATCATTTGTGCCGGTTAAATCATTGAATAACCGACACCCGGTTCCAAAACGAAGTTAGGGTATCGACTTCATGAACCCATGTGTCTCTCACTATCAAGTATGCCCTCGTTAACGCGATCTCCTCATTTGCATTCCACGGGTTCATTTTAACGATACGATTAAAGTATAACCGGTTTTAGTGTGATTTTAGTATTGAAGCTTTATGTGGTTTTTATAGAACAAACCGTAACGGTACAAATTCTTGAAGGCTGCAATGGTATAAATGTTTAGTAACGGTAACAAAATTAATTACCGTCTACAAATTATACAACGGTTACTTTTTTTAATTTAAATGAAATTTAAAATGAAAGAATCAGTGGAGTGCTGCCTACAAAAAAAGTGTTTCAGTGAAGTAAATCAGTGAAGTGATGTGGCAGTTTATAACTGGTTAAAATCAGTGAAAGATAAACTTATTACTAGGAGTGCCTCTTTCACCCTTACTTAATGCATTATGACATTAGAATACCTGTTTACAAGACATATATTAGACTAGTTATAGGGTTATTTTATAAAACGTATCAAATGAATATGAAATTGGACTATCTGGTTATCACAAACTGTTGAATAAAGTTCAATGAAAACTAAAAAGACATATTTATTAATTACTATGTTACCCAAAAAACACACTTAGTTTAGAATTGTGCTTATGCAAAACGATTAGACTTGTTTTCTCAAACAAGCCATGGGTAATGGAGTCGATGGGTGAGAATATGACCCATTTACAATATGGGCAAAAACCCATTTATTCGCTGCTTCAGTGTAATGTATTCCGTCCCATATAATTGTTACTGAAGGATCTTTACAAGATCCCACAGTGATCTCTTTCCCATTGTCATTTACTTTGCCTCCACATCCGACATGTATGTTATAATTGTACTTTCCTCCGTAGCCACAACAAGCCCTAAGAGGATGCTCAAATCCTACATTGCAACAAATTTACAATCGTTAAAACTAGGGGTAATCAATTCTGATATGACGCAAACACGATATGAAAAAAAAAATGATTGTGGTTGTCATATCTAACCAACTTAATACACAGGTTGGGTCTGGGTTAGCCCATTTAGTTTATGGAAAATCACCAAAATAGGCATATTGACACAAAAGTAATAATAATCATAATAACAACAACAAAATAGATATCGACTTTTATCATTTATAATATAGAAATATGAAAAACCAACCAAACAAAAACGCTAATTAAGCAAAGTCGAGGTTAATTATTCAACCCGTCACGATTGACATCTATAGTTAAAACACGAAATATATATATATATATATATATATATATATATATATATATATTTGTTATAAACATGTACGTTTACCATGCTTGTGTGCTTGACTAATGAGCGTGTATCTTGCTTTATAGATATCGACATAGGTGACCACAGCCTCGGGAAGTTCTTCACGTAGTTGGTTCACAAGATCCTTTAACTCACGGTTAAAGAATTGAGCGAGTTCGTTAATTGGATTGGCACATCCATTCTTGTCCATTTGACCTTCATTGATCTGTAGATATTCCAACACATATGGTAAACACCCAATCGGGCCGGTATTGTGTATCCAAAAGAATCTCCCTCCTTTGTCATGTACATCCTATTAATAAACAAATCTGAAATATAACTACACTACACCTCGTACTTGTATAAGAGCTTATGTCTTGTTTCTAAAAATCATTAAGAACATTCACCTTAACAACGGTTCTGAATTGGCCTAGGATGTCGGGAATGGATTCTTTCACTTGATCGACAGTTAAGTTTCGGAACAAACCACCCGTCAAATCATTTTGCCCAATATCAAACGTGTATAAAGCACGCACAAAAGCTTCAGGTTTCGGAACCAACTCCTTAAAGATACCTTGCACTGTTTCGACTTGCATGTTAGATGATTAGATCATGAACGCTATGTTCCCGAGTTCACTTAACGAAGGAAAAGTAAAGAAAGTGAGGAAAATCTTTCCCTTTCTTTTTTTTTCCTCTATTTTTTTCCCTTTCTCTTTTTTTTCCATTTCTTTTCCTTTCATTTCCTTTCAATTTGGAACGATTGAATTTGGCTTAGTTTTCCCTTCTTTTCCTTTCCTTTTCTTTCAAAAAAAATCTCTGGAATACACATTCTCTGTTTTCCTTCCATTTTCTTCCTTAAGAAAACTCTAGAACACAATTAACTTTTTCTTTCTTTTCTTTTCTCTCCTTAAGTTAACTCGGGAACATAGCGGAAGGCATGGACCCAAGTACCGGGTTAAGTGACCCAAGAGTGTTAACAACTATTCAAATTTTTTTGTGTAATAGAAATTTGCGGACCTACACTCTTCTCAAGGGGGCGCCACTCCTTTAAACAAAAAAAGTTTAGAGTAATTTGTAGGCTAAAATCCCGATCACACCTCTTAAAAGTTCGGTTAAACCCCTAGATCGCACCCCAGAAAATAATTTCTAAATCTGCCACAGGTAATAACCAATTCACCATATACATTCAAAAAGATAAAGGTAAACATACAAGTGTATTTATGTAAAGAGATATATGATATGAGGCGAGGAGGTGTTACCTTTGCGAGTCCTGACATGAAAATCATTGAATTGATACGATTGAACGTTTAAGGAAATGGGGCTCAAGCCACTTTGATGACGAGTCGTATTTGGGGGTCTAACGGTTGAACCACCGGTCGCGAAGTTGCTCCATGGGTGAAGTTGGAGGCCAAAGCATCTAGGAATGCACTAAGGTAGGGTAAGCCCAAACTTTGCACTGTAAATTAATCAGAATTAATTCTTGGTTATTCATAGTCAAAACACTTAGGATCGAAAAGGAGTACGTAGAATATATTGCATACCCATAAAGTCGATGAGAAGACGGCCATCGGAGTACCTGCCAGCCGTACGATGAAAAAATGTCTCACCATTGGGCGGAGGAGGCTGCCCAAAAGCAGCGGCCAAGCCACCGGTATCGGAGTTTGAGTCACCGAAGTTGAAAACAGCCGGAAAATGGCATCTTTTGGTGGCCTTAACATGTTTGGTTGTTAGTAAAAGTAGTATGAATAAGACACAAGCTTTTAGCTCGGCCATGCTTGGGACCTCATCAGCAAAGCACGGACCAAAATATAAGTGCGCCAAGATAAGGGGCAAAAATGTAACTCCTGTTAATACAACCGTTGAGCAATTTGGATCCTAGTATAATATATTTGATTCCTAATATGTTTCATTGAACGTTTAACTGATAAACGATCACGTGATCAATTACATTAATTATATATTGTAATTCAAACATACATTTTTTAACGGTCTAATTCTCATTTGAAGTGTAAGGGCTTGTTTGGTAGTCTGTTAGTGGGGCTCCGAACCATTTAGATCTTAATGGTTTAGCATTCAGACTTTTTGTTTCAACCTAAAAAAGGGCTCTGAATGGAATGGTTAAAAGTTGAATCATTCAGACTTGGTGCATAGCTGGACCATTCAGCACTTAATCATTCAGAGCCTCTTAACCATTCAAACCGCTAAGTGTATATTCAAATAGATTATTATTATCATTATAATATTAAATTCGTGTTAAACACTGAGACATTACGTTCCTCACATTCAACTCATAGACTTTGCAACATACAGATAGTAAACACTAACACTTACACGGTGATGTAATCTCAACCATCGGTTAATAACTTTTGATCAAGCAAGCGCAAATTCAGCTCACAAAAACAATGCTCATTTTATATTCTAACTCTAAATGGCCCTTGCCAACAATTGATATTGAAATCCGTAGAAATTGACGTTGAAAACAAAACTGTAACAAAAAATGATTTTTAACTAATACATCCCAACTAGGGGTGCAAACGAGCTGAGCTGAGCCCGAGCTTGATTTGGCTCGAGCTTAAGCTCGATTAACTTATAAGAGCTCGAGCTCGGCTCGTTTAGTGTGTATTAGTTAATATATTAAATTAAATAATATATATATATAGGCTCGTTTAGGCTCAATAAATCAAAAGCTCGGCTCGGCTCGTTTATTAAACAATTTTAAATTTGGGGTAAATAGTATAAAATATTAATAAATCTAATATTATACTAGGCTCGATGAGCCTGGCGAGCTTCATATGCCAAGCTCGAGCTCGATAAGTAAATGAGCTTTGTTTTAGGCTCAAGCTCGATAATGTTGGGCTCGTTTCGAGCTTTTTACCGAGCCGATCTCGAGTAGCTCACGAGCTGCTCGGCTCATTAACAATGTAAATGAAACAAATCCGAATTAGTTCCTGGCTTGAGCAAGACGCTAGGTGCTATGTGTTTTTGCCTCGAGTTTGGATCTTGGGTTTATGTAAATTCACAAATTGTAAAAGGGGAAGAGTTATTGGATCATGAGAGGTGCAAATGGTGCACTGCAACATCATGCCGTGCAGCTAGGAGGGCCCCTCAACATATATAACCGGGGCTCTAAACATAGAGAATATAGGTTTATGATAGATATGTAGATACCAATTCTAAATAGATTTCTCAAAAAAAAAATGGTTGAATTTTGATTTAGCAACTTCAATTTGCCTATTAAATATAGCGTATTTTGCTAACTAATAGCAAATCCAAAACAGCTTAAAATTGTATTAAAGATGCGCAACAAGTAGATCACCAACTTAATAAGCACTAGTCCAACACCTTTTTACCCAAGTCAAAAATGTCACATTTTTACTGAAGACAAAACGGATAATTTCATGTTAAAAAAGTCAAAAGAATATGGTTAATAAGATTCACCTTGCCAACCCCAGCAACCCAAAATTTCCCTGATTTAGCAAATGCTAGAGAATTTACGTATCCAACCTACAATCAAACATCATAATATTAACCTTTTTTTGTTACTAGCAGGAACCCGCGCGTTGCGGCCGGGGCTGCACGATGTTTGGCTTTAAGACTTGTACGTATAGCTTTAAGACTTGTTCTATTGGCAAAAAGAGATAACCATAGTGGATATAGTTATATAGTGATCATATATATTATTATTACTATTACTACTACTAATACTACTATTATTATTATTACTATAGATTTTCTGACGAAGTGGTAGCATAAATGTTACAGAAAGTATAAAATTGACTTATTGTATAAATATTTTATGGAGAGGAATAGAAAGTGGAGTAGAGTTAGACGTTAAGTTTGTATTAGATATCATGCGATGTGAAAGTAACCCAAAGTGTGATAGTCACTCAATTGACAACGTATTTTAATGTTGCATGTCCTTATCAAATTCAAAAATTTGATATTTTGCCTAATGCTAGAGAATTTACGTATCCAACCTACAATCAAATGTCATAATCTATATATATATATAAAAGAAAGCCCTTTTGCTGACGTGGCGTCCATTGGTTCCTTCAATCCCCCTTGAAATCGCCACGTGGCATCTTAATGTAAAGGTTTTGATGTTTTTAATTTTTTTGTTTTTTTAATTAATTAAAAAAAATAAACAATTGAAGCCCTACGATCTGATTAACCTATTGTCATTCTCTCACATATTTTTCGCATCCGCCTCTTCTTCACGTTTCTCTCACCTCCATCTTCTCATTCTCTCACGTCTCTCTCACCTCTCAATTATCTCATCAGCCTCTTCATCTTCTCATTCTCTCACGTCTCTCTCACCTCTCAATGTTCCTGAACTTGAAAGAAAGAGAAAGGTTCATAAGCTTATGAATTCACAAAGAGGGGATGACCAGGGGTCATCGAAGGTAAGCTACTTTTACCTTTTGATTTTTTTAGTAAAATAAAAGACTTCTTTTGTGCAGAAATCAAGAGTTGTTAATTTGTATTTCTATTATGATTAACAGATTTCCAAAGGCATACTCACAGCCGTCACCCACCACCTGAGTGTGCCTTCGTCTTCCTCCCTCTGCCGTTGGCCACAACCCTAACCATCTGGTCGAGAACTGGTGGGTCTGGTTTGAGAGCCTTTCAACCAATTCGACCCAAACGCCATTAAAGTCATCAACACAAGAAATCATCAAGTGGGTGATGTAGAAAAGAAGGTAGCCAGTGTTCTTGCACCTTAATTGATAATAACTTAATCCATGTTAAAGGCATTGTCCCAAAACGTAAAAAAATAATATTAATAATATTAGGTATAAAATCCCATGTCAAGTTCATGTTTTTGCTAAGATTAAGGACTGTGAGGTTGTCAAGTTTGCTTTTTTAGATAATGGGTTGGCTTTGTTAGTTATGAATAGTCATTTGTTTAATAGTTCTGATGAACTTGATCTCCTATTCTTTCTCTGAACAAATTGTTTAGCATCAAGGTAACAATCTTTTCTATCACTTATTAATGTTTGATTTCTTATCCGTTCTTTACAGCTTAGGGTTTGTTTGTTGAATGTTCGTTGTACATTATGTTCCGAAGTGAATCGATTTCGTTTTCTCTCTTGATCGATAATCTGGTTGAATGTTTTGTGTAATTCCAAGTGAATTGGTTGCAAGTTTACGACATAGGAAACTTTTGATTTCTTGAACTATTTTTTTATAGATTTAGTTTACAGCTTGAAATTGTTTTTTTTTTACAGATATAAGATAGGCTTTTCTTGTGAATCTAGGTGATTTTGAATCCTCAATCATAGCCACCCGATACGGTTTTTTGTCAGACGTCATGTTTGTTTAGGATTTAATGGAACTTATAATGATAGCCTTTAAGTAATAATTCTTAAGGTACATATTGTTTGAAATGAGGAATGAAGTATAATAAGTAGTACATTTTGGTTAGAAATGAGGAATGAGATATTATAAGCACTAAAGGTGTGTTTGGTTAGTTTTTTTTTTATATGCTTTAAGTTATACTTGATGAGTTTGCACGTGATACAATAGGGAACACAACACTTAAAGGTTGTTAGCGAGCCAAGTTGAGCCGAGCCAAGGCTAGCTCAAGCTCGACTTGAACTTCATACCGAGTTAAATTGGGTCGTCTAGAAAAATCAAGCCGCAATCTTAAACTCGTGCTCAGCTCGATTAATAATGGAGTTGACTCGCTCGACTCGATTTGGCTAAATATTAAAACGTAAGTTGCACAATTTATATTACAAAGGCTTATTTTACCTTTATAGAGTAGGTGGTTAATCCGCTTTTGTTTCGTCATCAATGTAAGATCAAGGAACAATGAAATTGATAAATTCTTTAGGAAAACAAGGAGTTCTTTCTGTTGGATGTATATATACAGATTATAGAGTTTGTTTATCTTAAGATTAGTGTGTTAATTTGTTGATGTATTTGGATAATATTAGAAATGCATCCGCAAGGGTTTATAATTCGTTTTTCGTAATCGATCTAAAGAGATATTAGGGCGGGTTCTATTATTGTGGAAGTAAATGCCATGAAGTATAAGTTGTGAATTAATAAAGCTTGAGTTTACAACGGTAACTTCAGTTCATCAGTTATTAGATTATAATGGACCAATTAGTTTAATAAGGTATTATTGAAATTGAAAGAACAGAGAGTTTATACATTTCTTATTCTTTCGTATGGAACAATCACATGTTTAGATTGGTATTTTATTTGTTTTAATTCATTGGATTTTATCTCAAGCAATGATTAATTTAGTTTATTTTTATGATTTATAATTATCTTATTGGTGCAGGAGTGTGCTGCCACATCATTGTCGTCCTGGAACCATCCCTTTTGGGTAAGCCTCTACAATGTTACTTGATTTTTAATAGCCTTTGATATGTTTTGTCTTATCCAAAAGACGTAATCAAATAAAGGCATTTCGAATTGCCATGTTTTGCTCATTTACTTCTAAATTCATGAAATCTTTATTTATTATTGTCATTTTGTGGTATTGGACTATTAACATTAATGATAAGCATCGATGTTCACAATGCAAGGGTGAGAAAGTTGTGTAGGATAAGGTGGTTCTAAAAGTACACATGATGAATTCCCTGGCGAGGCTGATGAAGTTGCAAGCTTCTTATCATGCTATCTTTGGTGTTATAGGTTGATAACATAAACATGGCCAAATGAACACGAACTTATGGTATGCCCTATTATTGTTGGTTAATTTTATAATTTTTTATCTTTAATTGTTGTTTCTTTTGGGGTTTTGAAGAGTTGAATGGATTAGGTAACTTAGAAATTGATCGAAGTTGCTTTGAGAATAGAACTGTTGATCAAGGCGTTAGGATTGAAAACACATGAAACCGAACATACGCACACGAAATATATAAATAAAGTGGTTCGTCATGAGCGTCGTTTTAGAATCCTTTCATGGCAGCGCCTAACCGAGGTCTTGGTGGTACTAATCGATATGCATTGGACTAAATTTTTTTAGAGACGGAAGAGAGAGATAGGGTTATGGCAATTATTAATTAAATTTAATAAAAACGAAAAAAATTGCATCATATGTTGCCACGTGGCACATTCAAGGGAGGTTGAGGCCACCATTGAATGCCACGTCAGTAAACATCAATTCTTAACAGCTTTACTAACACATCCCAATGTTGCATAGATTTTTGTAGGAGGACTCGACTCTGAAGTCACTGATGACGACTTGAGGCAAGCTTTTTCCCAGTGTGGCGAGATTTATCCGTTAAAATACCACTAGGAAAAGGTTGTGGTTTGGTGCAATTTGTTAGCAGGTAATCGGTTCTTTAGCTTTTATGGTGCCTCAAATATAATATCTTTTGTTGGTAGTTTTTATGATACTTTGGAGTGTTGATTTCGTTAAGGAGCTTATATATTGTTTGAATTTTGATATTTTAGAAGCAGCGCCGAGGATGCAATTTAGAATATGCATGGCACAGTGATTGGCAGGCAGACGGTTCGTATATAATGAGGGAAAACTCCTGCAAACAGACAAGTAACTTTTTCGTTTCTGTTTATTCAGTTTTGACTTTTCAGTAAACTGTCATCATTTATAACAGAGTTGATGCTCTTAAGTTGCAAGATTGCAAAATTTTATTATAGTAATTATTTCCACTTAGTTTGATCATTTGTATTGTTTATGACAGAGGACGGGTAGGAACGGAAACTCCCATGCGAAGAAAGGTTATGGCGGCGGTGGGCAACAAAATCAGGATGGGGGTATGTATGGAGCTGCAGATGGATCAGCTTATGGGTCAAATGGGTGTGACAACCATCAACAGTCTGTTGGCTGATCTCTCTGCTGCTATTTGATTTGAACTTGAACTCCATATGATGAGATTCTAAAGACATATTTTGTTTATTTTATGAGATATAGATATTTATGAATTCAACCGAAATTTTGTGAGGGTTCTATCTACATCTACATACACACACATGCTCACATACACATACATATACATATAGTTTTACGTTTTTTTATTTTTCTTTTATTAATGGTTTATATAAATTTACTTTTTTTTTTTTACTTTTTACGTACAAATGTGTTTGTTATATACATAAAAAAAAAGAAACTAATTTCTTCATATGTTTTTTTTTTAATATTTAAAATGTGAAAATGGTATAAATAAACGAAAGTTCATTTTTTTTAATTTCAAGATAGATTAAATTAACTTCACGAATAGGGTGTTATTTATTACAGTAATGTCTGCTGTCATAGCGCCGAAACAGCGCTGAAACACAACGTCGATAGTCGATACAACGCCAAAACAGCGCCGAAACAGCAGGCCTGTTTACTTATAAAAGTGACATTTGCATAATAAAATTTTTCATTTTAAGTTTAGCTGAATAAAACGAATTTGAGGATATTAATCTGGATGGAGAGGATTTGGCAAGGAGACTAATGACAATTGTACCTAAAGGAATTTATGATGCTCGACCAGTTGATGTGAAATGGATTGTAAAACTGCAGCATAACGTTGCCTTGAAAGAGATTCAAAATTTGGTTGATCCTGGTCATCACATTGTTTATTGTTATGGTGTTGAGTGTCATCAAAATTTTGTTTAAATTGCTCTTTAGCGGTGCATTTGTAGCTTACAAGATTCAATTTTTTTTTTGTTTAATTTTGCTGATAAATGGAACCTTCCATTATAAAATGCAGATATACAGTTACTGGATGAACAATAAGCAGGTATCATTAAGTTGGTGACGCTTTGAACCAGCCATTTCCTGATGGAAAGTTATTTGTGGTTTGGTCCATAGAGAATGGAGAGCACATGCATAAAAAGCTAAAGGTTCAATTCTCTAAACTACTCCTGTTAAATTAGATGTGTTGTGTACACACTGATTTTCATGATACTTTTTTGGTTTTGAAATAAAAAATATGTAGCAAGCTAGCTCGAGTGACTGCCTCGTGGGACCACAATTATTGTAGCTGCATGGTGCCACATGAACAAGATTTGTGATATGATTTTATCTTCCTGCTTGGTGTTCTCCTGCTGGCTATATAAAGCTACTGGAATCATTTTCCCTTAAGGTAAGTTTCATCATGTTTGCTACACAGTTACTAATGCATTTTGAATCAAAATTAATTTTTGTTGTATTGTTACTTGGCTTAAGGTTATCAAGGTTGTTGTATTGTTACTTGGCGTTGTAGTTTATACGTTTCTGAATTTCTGGAAAAAAAAATAGAAGTATTTTAAGTTTATTGTTTGATGCATTTATATGTGTCTGAATTTCTGATTATATGCATTAAGTGCTTTAAGTAGATTTAAAGTGAGCCGTTAATTAGTAGAAAGTAGAATATCAAGCATTAGAGAGTGTTGATAGCAGCAAAAGAAGGGGTTTTGCATGAATTGTAGACACTAATGCATGAGGTTGGAACATTGGGGAGGTCACCTGCAAAATTGCAGCCAAAACAATATTATGTTTGTTCATGTGTGTATGTGGCTGCGAGTTATGTTTGAATAGAAAAGCTAACACTTGCAAGTTACAATTATTTTTAATGATTGATAAGATTTAGATATGTAAATTGTTTGGTGAGAATGATGCTTCACCAATTAGTTACAATTATTTCGAGTAAGGCATAACACTAAAGATATGTTTGGTAGCATAAATATAATAATGTTGATTTGACGTGTCTATGGAATGGTTGTTTGTGGGTTACTTGTGGTAGGTTATTGATAGGGTTGGCAGTGATTTTCAGGAATGATGTAGATTGTGTTGAGGTGCCGTCTTTACGATTCTAATCCCTTCACTGGAGAGGTATTCAAACTAATAACCATTCACATACACACAAACCAAGCAATCATCTCTATCATAGGTTATATGAGGGTTACTGATGCTTCAATCCATCCGATGTTTGTACCTAATGCCGATTCAAGGGAAAGTTTATGTCTTTGATGTCTTTTCACCTGAAAATGTCCTTTACCACTTTGTTTGTTTGTTTTTTATGCATTAGGTTATTTTAATTGGGTAAAATAAGAAGAATCGGATCCGATTTTGGTGTATACGCGGGTGCTGAGATTGAACAGTTGCAGTGGTCGTCTTCGCAGCCGGATTGGTTTGCTATTGCTTTTGCATCAAAGCTGCTGATTCTAAGGGTATGATTGTGTCAAAATGTTGGTTTTTCTTTTCTTTTGTAATTGTGTTTGGTTGCATGATTTTAGGTTGACTTCTAGCCTATAAAATTTGGGAATACACTGACATTTGCGTTTGACACCACATTACATACCCCTTACAGGACTTGCACCTGGAACGATAGGAGATGCAGCAACAGAAACATGGGTGGTTGTATGGCCTGGATCTGAAACATTGTCCTGGGACGTCTCCTCAGCTTGCTCCTGGACTGAAGCTCCCTGCTGAAAAAAATATAATTAAGTAAAACAAGCCAAATAAAGAATTGTGTAAAAACCAATTTAATCTATTTGTTACAGTATCTTCTGCACGAAAAATAAAGTATGTGAAGATATATTATTGGTATTTGACAAATGATGGGATTGAGTTTTTAAGAACTTATTTGAATCTTCCATCGGATATTGTTCCTGCTACTTTGAAGAAGTCTGCTAAGCCGCTTGGTCGCCCCATGGGCCGAACGCCTGGTGACCGCCCTCGGTAATAATAATTTGGAAGTTGGCTGATTTGTTTTGTTATTGATTGTTCTACGGTTTCTTTGTTTGTTTGTTTTGGATTTGATTGTTAACTTTTTGTCTATGTGCAGTGGACCTCCTAGATTTGAAGGAGATAGACCGAGGTTTGGTGATCGCGATGGTTATCGTGGCGGTCCGAGAGGGCCTCCTGGGGAATTTGGCGGGGAGAAGGGCGGAGCGCCAGCTGACTACCAACCTGCTTTTAACAGGGTAATGTTTTTTTTACACTGTGTACTGTTTTATTATTTTGCTGTTTGGTTATACTAATTAGTAGTATTTCGTGTATGGGTCATTTAAATATGGATGGATTTAGTTTATATGATTGATTAAATCTTAGGTCTATTACCTTAAAGTTGTTTAATTATTATATATAACTCCAGGAGCGAATGACTTTTTCCAAAGTTAGATTTTGCAATTGCAAAAAGGGCGCACCAGAATATGTGGATTTGCGCATTATGCGATTGGTGTGGTCTAGTGGTCAACATGTATTTCGAGGCGAACACGTGTCGGTTTGCGAGCATAACTAACGGGAAGGTATAACGCGCGCCGTGTCTTTGATTTATTTATTTTGGTGTTAAAATATACATGGTTAAAGATATATTAATTCGTTTTGATTAGTTTGATGTATTAATTCCTCTATAATCTGATGATGTCTACTAGGAATTCAGTGGAATGATTTTGTTTATTATAAAGGGGTTATTTCACTTCTAAAGCTATAGGCCATTTCATTAGTTTTGGATAGAAACTAATGAACTACTCTAAATTATGGTGTAGTAAATTCACCAATTTTTGGTTTTAATGTTTGATAGATTGTTGGGAAATGTAAACGGGTTCCTTCGGCACTAAAAGTAGGTGTTGGAGTAGTGCCAAGAAGCGATTATCACGAGCCTAATCAATCAATGACTCCCGTGAAACCGGAATACCAAATTACTCGGCCGAATGAGACTAACCATCGATTACTTTTCTAAAAAGGATATAAATTGTTTTCTGGAATTTGGGTCTTCCCCAACGTATGGACCGACCTTCGTGACATCAATAATGAAAAAGGCTATGCCACTTTTGATGAGCTCTCAAGCAAGAATCTTGTCACGCTTGCGAAAGATTCAAGGTATGTAGAAGCACAAAATATTAGTTCTAATGTATCTTCAAAGGTTTCTTGAACTACATTTTTCAGCCTTATGTTGAAATGTTTTAGGTACGTAGATAGGTATAGTACTTCCTATGTGATCTCAGTTTGTCAACACTATGTTTTAAGAGATCTTACTATTCATATGCGCAGTCTCGAGTGCATAGGTCATAGAATGTGGTTGGTTATGCCCTGAAGAGAAAAGAATTTGGTGTTCCTAAAGAATGAGAGAGGGATGTTGATTAGCCATTTCTTGCAGAATTGTCACTGTTTATATAGGTAAATTTTATATCATCAAGCACCATTATAAATCAGGATTTGAGTTATATTTACCCTCAATCATGCTTTAAAGTAAAAAAAGGGCTGAATCATTTGTAAAAAGAAGTATTAATTACGATATCTAAAATGTTTAATCAACGGACAATCAACTTCCAGGTAAATATTTTCATATCCACACATATAGTACCCGAAAATTGTTGATTGTTAATTAGTGTTTGAAACATGAGCAAATCATTAGGTTACACTGAATGAGAGTAAGAGAAGAAGTCGAAGCGCAGGCACAACGCGCCGGATTATCCTGATAGTAGATGAGCACAACAAGAAGGAAGTATCTTATACGATTTTCATAATATGAGTTTAAGTAAAATACCTGCAATTGTCTATTGTAAAAGACTCATTTGTGGATTCCATATTATTTATATTAATTTTTATTATTTTTCACCCCCGGGAAGCTCCCGGGTTATTTGCTAGTATTAACATATTTTTGTTATACATATATGTAATTGCATAATTCCAAATCATTCACTACATATCCAACCTACAATCAAATGTCTATTTCATAACCATTTCTTTACAAATCATTTGATTGTACTAATTATACTATATTAATAAGCAAGTGTATTTAAATAGTGATTTTATAATTATTTTATTCTTTTTGTTATGTTAAATACTTATATTTGAATAGTGATTTTATTATTATTAGTGTGTGGTGGTTGTGTTTGTTGGTTTATATGGTGAATACCCAAGTTCAATTCTTGCAACTATCCCTCCTTTTGTCTTTTTTTTTACTTGCATTTTTACGATTGGGTGTGGAGATATAGAAAATTCAATATATTTCTTTATGTATTAAAAAACAATTAAGAGAGATTGGTAATATAATTAAGTTTGTATAGTAAATTGACTAAATTATTTCTTTTCCTTTGTTTTACTCGGGTTAAATTTTATGCCTACAAACTTAAAAATGACGCAATTATTAGGGATGCTTACCATAGAAATTTCACGAGCATACGCAATAATTTAGGTGGAAAGTTTATGTATGATAAACTAATATCACGAACACAATGATAATTGATTTAGGTTTGATTTGGAATTTGAAATGTCGCAACGCTATGTCATTACTTAATTATTTTATAAATCATATTGACGCCGCTGCAAGGCGCGGCTAGAAAAAACCTAGTTTTTTTAAACGACAATATGGTTCATGAAATTATAGATAAAATACAGCATATTTTGAAAATGAAAATATAATGATAATAATACAAGTCAAACAGCGCCGACTTCATGTTTAAAACCGCCATCAGACTGTATAAATTTCGAGCTAGCTTCACCATCCAAGTTGCTTTGGTTTGGTCGGTTCGGTTGGTTGCTTATGAAACGCCCTATGAAACGATGTCAACTGGGGACGTGCAGCTCTTGAGTTAAAGTGTTGTCCCAGCAAGGTACTAAAAGATGGCTATATAGATAAAATCTAGGGTTCCATTGCTACAATTTTTTAGGTGGCTCAAAGTAAGATAACTAACTATGGGGCTGTTTGGCAACCTTTGAATGGGAAAGTGTTGAACCAATTAGAGGTCTGAATGAGAAAGAGACTCTCAACCAGTAAGTGCTAAATCAGTAAATGGTGTTTGGTTAAACATCTTAATACATATGTAATAACTAATTTACCCTCACCCCACCCCACCCCACCCACCTCTCTTTTTTCTCATAAATCCCTTCACACTCTCCCAACCCCACCTACCCACCCCATTTCCTCTTCTTTCTCCCAACACAATCCACGTTCATCTTCCTTTTTCATCTTTTTTTTAAGAATCTTTCTCTTTTATTATCTTCTTCTCTTTGTATACTTTGATTTTCAAGATTCATTAATAAACACCCATTTACAAGTCACACATAAAGAGGAGCCACGATAGAGGAAGGGCTGAAATGAGCGGAAGATCGGTGACGGGAAGCTATGTTGCTCCGATTGTAGAGAAGAGTATAAGCTTAGGATGGAGACGAGGAAGGAAGGACTGAAATGAGCGATGGTGGATGGTCACGGTGGGTGTGTAGGATGGTCACGGTGGGGTCGTCGGCGGGTCTGGAGAGGAGGAGGAAGATGGAGAAGGTGAAGGTGAAGGATGGTCACGGTGGTAGGATGGTCAATGTTGGGTTTTGGTTTTGTACAGCAGGAGAGAAGGGCTTGGGAGTCTTTTTTCATTCAGCAATGTTATATAGCTGAATGATACATACTGAATGGGACCGATTCAGAGGTTGGGTTTTTTGCAACCAAGCATCACCAACCTCTGACCGATTCAGAGGTTACCTCTGAATGGAGCCATTCAGAGGTAAACAAATAGCCCCTATATATAGGGGGTGAGGGTAAATTAGTCATTTTACATATTTATTAAGATGTTTAACCAAACACCATTTTACTGGTTTAGCACTTACTGTTTAGAGCCTCTTTCTCATTCAGACCTCTTATTAGTTTAGCACTTTCCCATTCAGAGGTTGTCAAACAGCCCCATGGTGAGTTATATGAAGTATGGTGTGTGTTTGTGAAACAATATTTATGATGCTACTTAGGCAGTATGTTCAAAGTTATGACACTTTTGGTTACTTTCGATTTGATCTAGAGATAAAAAGTTGATGCTAACATCTGGAGATAAACATTTTACTTTGAGTATCGATAACTTATTCATCTTAACTCCATTTTATACACCACTTATGTAACACCCCGCCCATACTAGGGCTGACGTGTCACTTACAGTAATCAGAATTCAATACATCAATCCAACATTAATAAAACTTTACAATGATTTACAATAATTAATAAAACAAACCATCATTAAGTTCGTTTGAGAAAATTATTTTATCTCGAATCTCTTGAGTCCATTCCCAAGTCCACTTCTAATGCTTCTTGAATTCCTGAACCTAACGTACATAAAACACATATGCACGCCTAGGTAAAAATTTAACTCAGTGGGACAACAACAATACAGTTCCTAACAATATCTATATATATACATACATAAACAATCAGTGGCACATTCAGTGGTTCACTTTCAGTAGCACATTCAGTAGCACGTTCAGTAGTTCACATAACACATTCAGTGGTTCACCTTCAATAGCACATTCAGTGGTCACCTTTCGGTGATATCAGTGGTCACCTTGCGGTGATATCAGTGGTTTCAGTGGTCACCTTTCGGTGAGTAGTTCAATGATCACTTTTCTGTAACATCCCACGTAAACCGGTTTAGGACGCTACCGTTTTGCCACTGATGGGTTGCCCATCCAGAAGCTCACGGCTCACCCGACGAGTTGCTCGCCCAGGTGAAACGCATCCTAATATGAAAGGGTATCAACCCCTTTATAAGGAAGGCTTCGTTTCCCACTCGACCGGTTTATATGAAGGACTTACAGGTTCAGTGGTCACCTTTCGGTGATATCAGTGGTACAGTCAATATTCATATACAAACAATACTATGTAATATATCAATCAATATCGAATTTGAATTCTCGACTACGAAGTAGTAAGGAACCCAAACCCGTCATGCAATGTTGTTTAGAGTCCATACCTTAATCGTTCGCATTCAGAGATGACTAACTCTAACATTATTCTTGAAAATCATAATGAAACAAAGACAATTTTAGTCGATAGATTCTGTAGCTTGCATCTACGGTGGGGTGTACCAAACCATGAAATAACATGACTTAGTTTTATAGGTAAAAGATAAAACACCAAAATTAATTAGATATAATAGAAAGATAATAAAAAGACAATTACTGTTTTAGACGGTTTCATTCAAAAAAAAAAAAAACAACTGATGCATGACCATTTATTGAGTTATCATTTTGACCATCCATTCAATACATATTAAATACAAATAAGTAGTAACAAGGGTCAAGATCCTGTACAAAGTGTTTTATTTGTGAGAAGTGTGAGAAGGTGTTTTGACCATTGGATCATCTTAATCTATGGTATGAATTAAGTGAGTGACATTTTGGTAATTAGTGTTATAATATTAATAATAAATTACATGGCTTAGGGGCATTAAAGTAAATTAGACACCCACATTTAATTGATAGCTCTTATAAAATGGAAAGAACCATTTACTCTCATTTATTTCTCTCTATCTCTCTCTATCCTTGCCAAAAATCAACTAGCATGCAAAAGATGCCATTTGATGATAAACAAGAACCTGCAACAGGAACAGGGACAAACGACGGGTGGCGGCGCACAAAGATTCCATTTTCAAATATGGGTTTGGGTTTTCTATTTGATTTTATATAGTATCAAAATGTTATATCGTTTTTTTTTCTAATGCCTTCATTAATCTAAAAGTGAGATAATTTATTTCAAGATTAATTAAAAAGTTTGTTTGAAGATGAAACAGAGTGGTAACGAATATTCTCTTGATGTAAATTTTTTTAATGTGTTAGTAATTGTGTATAATGAAGATAAAACACACTAGATTACGGAGAAGATGATGATAAAACACATGGGACGTAAAACACCTTCTGGATGAAGCAAGTTACAAGACTATAATAAAACACCATACCTTGTATAAAGAATACCTAACAAATCTACCTTAAACATAAAACACTACACGTTGAATGTTAAAACACTATGACGTTAGTAATAACGATGATGATGGTGACCAGAACCAATCTCTCTCTCTCTCTCTCTCTCTCTCTCTCTCTCTACCTATTTTTATGCTCCCTCTCACCTCTCTTACCAAAATTATAATTTTAATCATTATTTAATAGTATGCAAAAATTACTAAAATGCCCAAACACTTGTGCCACATGTCACTCCCATATTGGTTCTCACACTTCTCACAAAAAAATGGATTTGTACAAGAACCTAAACCGTAGTAACAATATGTATTAACCTTTTAAAGAAACAAACTATCATAAAATAAATACGTTTTCAAATATCCAATTTTTTCATTTGTTAATTAAATAAAATTATACCATACAAATTCTTTGAAATTAGAAGTTATGAACATATTCAACTAAATACATAAAACTTCTAACGATCTTTATTTATTTCACTACACGTAACTATAGAATTATTACGAATACTACTATACAAAATTCGGGGTGTTACAACACTATCCCTCTTAAAAAAAAATTTGTCCTCAAAATTGAAAAGGAAAAAAAAATATTTACTAACATAGTTAAGAAATAACCGAATCACACTACCTAAGTTATTCTCTAGTACTTAAAAGATCAAGGTTTTATGTCTATAGAGTAGGCAAATTAACCATTCTCTAATATTCTATGGCTAGTGGAGACATTATCTTAATCATAGTGTATACCCATTACCCACAGGTTTTATTTTATAAAAAAATAGTTTTCGACAGGAAAGAGCCTGAGCTCTGATACCATAACTGTAAACCCCGCCCATACTAGGGCTGACGTGTCACTTACAGTAATCAGAATTCAATACATCAATCCAACATTAATAAAACTTTACAATGATTTACAATAATTAATAAAACAAACATCATTAAGTTCGTTTGAGAAAATTATTTAATCTCGAATCTCTTGAGTCCATTCCCGAGTCCACTTCTAACGCTTCTTGAATTCCTGAACCTAACGTACATAAAACACATATGCACGCCTGAGTAAAAATTTACTCAGTGGGACAACAACAATACAATTCCTAACAATATCTATATATATACATACATAAACAATCAGTGGCACATTCAGTGGTTCACTTTCAGTAGCACATTCAGTAGCACGTTCAGTAGTTCACATAACACATTCAGTGGTTCACCTTCAATAGCACATTCAGTGGTCACCTTTCGGTGATATCAGTGGTCACCTTGCGGTGATATCAGTGGTTTCAGTGGTCACCTTTCGGTGAGTAGTTAAATGATCACTTTTCTGTAACATCCCACGTAAACCGGTTTAGGACGCTACCGTTTTGCCACCGATGGGTTGCCATCCAGAAGCTCACGGCTCACCCGACGAGTTGCTCGCCCAGGTGAAACGCATCCTAATATGAAAGGGTATCAACCCCTTTATAAGGAAGGCTTCGTTTCCCACTCGACCGGTTTATATGAAGGACTTACAGGTTCAGTGGTCACCTTTCGATGATATCAGTGGTACAGTCAATATTCATATACAAACAATACTATGTAATATATCAATCAATATCGAATTTGAATTCTCAACTACGAAGTAGTAAGGAACCCAAACCCGTCATGCAATGTTGTTTAGAGTCCATACCTTAATCGTTCGCATTCAGAGATGACTAACTCTAACATTATTCTTGAAAATCATATGAAACAAAGACAATTTTAGTCGATAGATTTTGTAGCTTGCATCTACGGTGGGTGTACCAAACCATGAAATAACATGACTTAGTTTTAAAAGCTAAAACACCAAATTAATTAGATATAATAAAAAGATAATAAAAAGACAATTACTGTTTTAGACGGTTTCATTCAAAAAAAAAAAAAAAAACAACTGATGCATGACCATTTATTGAGTTATCATTTTGACCATCCATTCAATACATATTAAATACAAATAAGTAGTAACAATATGTATTAACCTTTTAAAAGAAACAAACTATCATAAAATAAATACGTTTTCAAATATCCAATTTTTTCATTTGTTAATTAAATAAAATTATACCATACAAATTCATAGATATTAGAAGTTATGAACATATTCAACTAAATACATAAAACTTCTAACGATCTTTATTTATTTCACTACACATAACTATAGAATTATTACGAATACTACTATACAAAATTCGGGGTGTTACAACTTAGCTCGTTGTGAAGCTCTATTCAATAAGATCGCGGCCCATCAAATAATAATTATGCTAACTAGGATTACTTATAATTATTTGTATCCAAAGTTAGTGAAAACCCATTTTTACGAAGTTCCCCAACATGTGGCTTACCGAACTTGTCTAGTTTCCACACTCATATCAAACTAACCGGTTGTGGTTCTAAGCCACTCTGCCTATCAAACTAAATCACGTGTCGTAGTTCCAAGAAACTCGCGTGTGTTTTTTTATTTAGCTGGAAATCAGTTTATAATTCATCTAGTTACTTGCTCAATTTTTTTATACTAAATTCAGCCAAAGACATGTTTAACAGTACGTTAAAGATGGATAGCTTCCACATAAATAATCCTTCAATTAAGATTTTTTTTTTGCTTTTTCGGTGGAGAGTCCAAAAAAGTTTGTGTATTTTGAAGGTGTTAGAAACAATTTTAGGAAAATGGTGATCCGCAAGCTTTGCGGGATAGGCATACATGGATGATGAGTTTGTTGGTGTGGCTAATGACTAGGATAAAGTACCATGTGGGTCAAACGTGGATATCGGACATAGATAGAGGCTGCCTACATGGCATTTCCGCAACCTTAGGTTGCGGATTAGCATCTGACACCTTGACACTCCAGAGTTTGCTTTTTGGCAGAAATCTGCAACCTGAGATTGCGGAAATATCCACATAGGCAATCTCTTTCCACTTTTATCCAGTCGCCAACCATACAAACCAAACCCTTCTCCACCTCATTCTATTCCGCAAGCTGAGCTTGCGGAATCACCATTTTCACAATTTGGTTATTGACACCCACCAAAATCATGTACAACACATTTAGGATTGCCCTAACAAAAAAGGAAAAAAAAAAGGTCTTTCAACTAATGTAAATGTATATTAACATTGCTTTCAAATTTCTTGATTGTTAGGTTCTTGCCTTTTGGGCGGGTGGATAAGGTGTGGGCTCATTAAAAACATCAGAGTTTGAGTACCACTTTCCTTTTGGTATATTTGATAAATAGACGAAGCCCAAGAAGTAAAGGAGAAAGAGCAAAAGCAAAAAAGCATGCAAGCAAGAAACATGCACAACCATAAAAAAATATTAAAACCTTAGCACACTATTTAAGTATTCAGAGATTTTATGGAACAAGAAAAAAAGCTAAAGTAGAATGGTTCCAAAATCCAAAGTGAAATTTAGATTAGGTAGCAAGCAAGCAAGGTACTAGATTCATTACCTCTTTATTCCAAAAATGTGTTGTATATAACATCTTCCTATTCTTCATCAAATCACAAGTCATAAATCATTATTGTTTTAACAACTTACTCATTGATCTCCTTCAATGGCTGCCATGGGGACCCGCCGTGCAAGAGGTGACCGGCACATGTTCTCGTCCTCCGACGACAATGCCATGATGAAAAACATACTTGCTACACATGCTCCCGATGGCACCGATTTTGATGTCAAACCTCTTCTTCAAATAATTGAGGACATCACGCATAGGGCCAATCCAGACACAATTCAACACGTATGTAGACCATTTCAGTGTGTACTAGTTGAGTTTACTCATCTGATCTCATATTGAATTTTACTTTGTAGGGTACTCAACCGGAAATAGATGCGATAATGGAGAGTGTGATTTATAGCGATGTCAATGAGATGCTTGAAGTTACGGCACTCTCAATCAATAAGGTTTCGTGTGAGGTAAAATTCAGTTAACTTTGTTCAATTATGTTTGTAAGATCAATGCAGTATCTACGCTTAAATTGCATGTAAAACATAGATGCGCCTCCCAAAATTACTTTATTTTTTTTACTTTAATTTGACATCTATATCACAGCCCTTTGGGATCGTGGTTTAGGATCAATTTATGATGGATGAACAATATTGACGAGTATGCCCAATCTGTGCAGTGACTCATACTTTACAAATGACATACAAGAGGGTTATTTATACCCAAAACTTTGACGGTTAAATAACCGTTTTTGTAAGTACTAACCGACATAACCAAATCCTAAACACTATTCTGTTTGATTTTTGATAGCAATGTCACAGTTTGACTTTTACAATTGACTACTTATTAGACTAAATTATTAAGATTTCTTGATTATTTCTAATCCAACACTAAATACATGATAGATTTCTTGCAAATGCATCGGAGGTGGAGACGCACATGCAACGACCACGGGGATTTTCAACATGCTTTCCCATTACGGGTGGGATGTAAAAGCCATCATCACACTAGCAGCATTCATGGTGAACTACGGCGAGTTTTGGTTAGTGGTTCAACTCTGCACCTCGCACCCACTAGCCAAATCCCTAGCCCACCTCAAGCAAATGCATGATGTACTCGAGCGAGGTGAGGCTCTCAAACCAAGGTTTGAGGCTGTCACCAACCTCATCAGGGCCATGCTTGACTTGACTCGTTGCATCGTTAGATTTAATGACCTCCCGGATCAATACATTAGCCCGGACACTCCAGAGCTCGTGACCGCCACAGCCCATATTCCCACCGCTGTTTACTGGATCATCCGTAGCATTGTCGCTTGTGCATCCATACTCATTAACCTCATCGGAATGGGACACGAGTATGTCACTTGTTCATTTCATCTTGTTTCCTTAAACAACATTTTTTTTTGTTATTTTCCCGCTAGCCTTTATATGAATTTATTTCATTGTTGTTGCTCAAAAAAACAATAGGCATATCACGACGACCACTGAAGCTTGGGAACTATCAAGTTTGGCTCACAAGATCAGCAATATTCATGATCACCTCAAGCATCAGTTGGATCTCTGCAATCACCATATAAGTAAGCTGGATCATGCATGAATGTTATATAGGATCAATGTAGATAGATGTATGCATCTATTAGTTAATTAATTATTGTGATGAAACTAATGATGGTCATTGATCAGATGAGAAGAAGCATATTGAAGCATACATGATGCTTCTTCGAATCATGGAGACTGCACATCTCGATAACACAAAGCCTCTCAAGCATTTGATTTACCTTAAGGATGATCAACTACCATTGTACGAGAGCTCTACAAAAAATCGGGTTGGTGTTTGTTGTTCATACATCGTTTTGATTAAAGATTATTGTACATATATGACGAGTGACGACTAGTGGTTTGTTTATATTAAATATTGGTGCATGATTAGGTTAGCATCGATATACTAAAGAAGAAGATTGTGTTGCTACTCATATCGGACCTTGACTTGCCCTCAGACGAGCTATCGATTCTTGACCAGATGTACCGGAGGCAAGGCTAGACCCAACAAGACATGAGAGCCAGTATGAGGTGGTTTGGATTCCGGTGGTACCCAATCATAGGGAAACACCATGGACAAATGAGAACCAAGCAAATTTGAGATGTTAAGAAACATGATGCCATGGTATTCAGTGTTTCACCCCTCGTTACTTGATCCAGCAGCGATCAAGTATATCAAGAGGTGTGGCACTTTAACCACAAACCGTTTACTTGTGGTGATGGATCCTCAAAGGGAGAATCGTCAACACAAACGCTTTACACATGATGTGGGTTTGGGGTAGCCTGGCTTTCCCTTCACTAGCATGAGGGAAGAAGCCCTATGGCGTGAGGAAACGTGGAGGATTGAGTTACTAGCTGATTCCATCGACCCAATGATTGCCAATTGGGTACATTCATGCAATCTCTATGTTTTTTATGGTTTTGGGTTTAGGGTTTTATTTTGTCTGAATGTGAATAATTTCTATAGGTTGCTGAAGGAAAGTACATTTGTTTGTACGGAGGGAGGATTTAGAGTGGATTCGAAAATTTTACAAAAACCGCACAGGCAGTGGCCCGTAATGCTGGAATTCAGCTCGAGATGTTTATGTGGGGAAAAGCAACCGAGGGAGAAAGTGAGGAAAAACAACGAAATAATCCGAGCCGAGAATCTTAGCCACGTGCTCCCGGACTTGACCTTGATATGGTTCTTTTGGATTCGGCTCGAGAGCATGTTGCACTCAAAACTGCAACATGGGAAATCATTTGACGAGGACCCAATTCTAAAAGAAGTGAATGTGATGCTTACGTATGACGGAAATGGTCAAGGTTGGGCCGTGATATGCCGTGGGTCAAATGAGTGGATGAGAAGGGCAAATGGTGAAACGGTTTTAACGAGTTTGTCCAACTATAAGGAGTGGCAGGACGAGGCCGGGAAGATAGGTTTTTCTGCCGGCTCTAAACAACAATCTTGAGGCAAACAGGCCACCACATCACTGCACACCGTTTAATCCTGCGGGTACCACAGGGAGTGTGCCAGAGAGAGTGGTTTGCGCTGAATGCGGGCGATCAATGGAGAGGTTTTTCTTGTACCGATGTTGCACTGACTAATTAAGATAAAACAAGGGAGAAATTGACCAAAATAAGCCCGTTGACCGGGCGTTTTGCACAAATAGCCCTCTCACCCTCTTTGGAAAGAGGGGTCACGGTTCCAACATGCCTGAACCGTTCTCCCAAGGGGGTTCCCATTTCAGCCAACCGTCTCCCGCCACGTGGCGTTGTGGATCCCGAGGCAGACCTTTCTCTCTCCTGAACCTCTTTTTCTTTCTCTCTCCTCCTGAACCGTCTTTTTTTTCTCTCTCCTAAACCCTCTTTTCTTCTCTCTCTCACCCTCTTTCTCTCCTCCTCACTCTCTCTCCCTTTCTCTCCCACCACCTCCATCACCACCACCTGCAACACCACCACCACCCTCTCTGATGCACCGAAACGTGGATGTGGTGCAGTACCACGTCCCCGAAGCTTCCTGGGTACGGAAACGTGTACGGGCCGAATCGTTTCCAACCCGCTTCCTTGACCGATTCGAGAAGAGTCAACGCCGTATCCGCTGCAGTTTCGTAATTTGCAGTGGCGGAACTACAGTGGCGGAACTGCAGTTTCGTAGTGAGTTTTTGTATTTTGACCCCCTAGATTTTTAGTTGAGCAGTAAACGAAGAGAAAAGAGTAAAGAAGAAAGAAGAAAAGTGTAAAAAGTGGTTACCGGAATAATTCCGATATGTAGCCATAGTTACCGATGAAACAAAAGTGAAGAAGGTGATTTACATTGGAGAAGGTGAAGGATTTTTTAATACACAAAGAATCCCAAAAGTCTATCTGTAGTTAGCGTACCATACTCCTCTTTTCCTTTTTGAAAATGCATTTAATAATAGAATTAATAATCATAATTTAATATTCATAATTTGATATAACGTTTACCGTATATTTCCCTTTTTTTCGTTTACGGAAAGATAAATGGACAGTTATAAGGTCGCCAGTTATGTACCCAGCTTTCACGTGTAAGGTGAGGGTAACGTTTGCTGCTCAAAGCCAATGGAAAAAGATGTTTTCCGACGTTAACGGTGCCGTGTGATGTTTGGAAGATGAAGTTTGGTAACTGCGCATGGAGAGAGAGTGAGAAGGGAGAGAGAGTGAGGAGGAGAGAAAGAGGGGTGAGAGAGAGAGAAAGAAAAGAGGGTTCAGGAGGAGAGAGAAAGAAAGAGGGTTCAGGAGAGAGAAAGGTCTGTTCTGGGATCAAAACGACACGTGGCGGGAGACGGTTGGCTGAAATGGGAAGCCCCTTGGAAGACGGTTCAGACATGTTGGGAACCGTGACCCCTCTCTCCAAAGAGGTGGAGAGGGCTATTTATGCAAACACCTCGGTCAACGGGCTATTTTGGTCATTTTCCCTAAAACAATATGCATCTTGAATTACGTATTAAGATAGAAATGAAATTCGCGACTCGATTATACATTTGCTGTAATTAGTGGTTTGCTGTTGGTTTGTAAATTGTGATTGTGATTATGATAAAGACTTAGTACGTTTGTTAAGAAATAAAAATTAGTTTAACAATAGAACAGCCCCTATAGCTCAGTGGTAGAGCGCCAGTCTTGTAAACTGGAGGTCTGTAGTTCGATCCTGCATGGGGGCATACACTATTAGTAATGGTTTTTACATAATAATTAACCAAACCTTTCATAATCCTTTCATAATTATAGAGGGAAAAGATATACATGGTTTGCCAATGGACCAATTAAAATAACTCACTAAACTTTTGTTTATCCAAGTGGTGCACCTAAATTCACGGTGTTTTT
>CM061223.1:79018-110940 GCA_030844895.1 Ambrosia x helenae
TTTATGAAACAGAGCTCAAATATTGTAAACAACATGGCAAAGAAGATTAAACCTTGCTACAGCTCAACATTTCTTATAGGTTCATATATATTATCAAATGGAAAAAAAAATCATAGTTTTGCTGAAAATTGCTATATCAATCAATTATAGAAAAAAAAATGTTATTTTAAAAACCGCACTGGGTTAACCCCTTTAATAAACTGATAAGAAATCACAAATTTTCGTTTTTGCTAAGAGGAATATGCATCTATAGAAAGGGAAAGCATGAAAAACATTTTTTTGGCCTGATGTTACCTCATTGTTGAATCGGAATCTGCAAGTCTTCTTGTAAAAATCAATTGAAAATATGAAATCCACAACCTTAGAAAAAATACAAAGGAAAGAATCTATAAACAACTGAAGAACAGGTCGATGGAAAGAATCGAAGGAAGACAATGGCTTGGATTATAATCGATTTCGATAATAGACCTTCGTAGAAGCTTTCGTTAAATATTTGCTCTTCTAAACGGAATCCCATCAAAAGAACCCTAATTCATAAAACTTGACACAAAGGACGTTCTTCATTTTCCAGTGTGTGGTCTTGATTATGTTGCCGAGTTCTTAACAGAGGGTTTTGGAAAGACGCATTGAAGGATATTCAATTGCATTCAATCAATCGAATTCAATGATGGGGTATTCAGACGACATGGAGTAGTCTGAGAATCTTGAGAGGGATACAAAGTGTGTATTAGAAAATTGTTAAAAGCATATGGTACAAAGCATTTTAATGCATCACATGGTACAAGCATCTTAATACATTGATAAAGGGCATAAAAGGAAGAAAAGTGGTCAACTTTAGAGAATTACACTTGTGACTTTTAAGTTGCCACCTTAACTTTGACATTTTGGACCTTTTTACCCATCTCTCCCTCTTTATAATGTAATATAGATCAACAGACATAAAACTTAATTTCATGATTACTTTGAATCCAATGACCTTTAAAATAGTACATTAACCAAAGCCACTATCACTTTAGAAACTCTTTCCACCATTTCTAATGCAATAACTGGATTTTTTTATAATAGACGTACAAACTCATAATGCATGTAACGACCCACGATCGCCATAAAAGCACAAGTCCGAAACTCAAGCTAATAAAAAATAAAGATTAAGAACTCATATTCATGAAGAATAATCATGGATTAAGAATTTGAAAGCATGAACAAATCATTTTAAGCAAAAATGAATATTGTAAATTAACGTTATTGTTCATCTATAACAAAGTGATACAAGAAGACTGTCAGAAACAAGGTATAAAAAGAACTTAACATATATTTCAAGATCCCAACCCCAATGTTTAAACCCTAAAACAAACAGGACTGAAATACAAAGTTACTCAACAACACAAACTCTCAAACAAAGAGATCACACGATGATAACCTCTAAACAAGATCTGCACTGAACACGTGAGGACAGATTCAAGGTGAATCTGGACTCAATTCTAGACCTAAACTTATGAGAGAACCGATAGAATTTGAGAGTAAAAAGGATAAAAATGTGACCGAAGACTAAAACAAGAGAGAGAACCCCAAATTTATATTGGGATCTCGAACCATCCACACCGACCTAAAATAGACGGTGAGGATGTCTTCAACTGGACGGCTGAAATCACAACTAAATATAATATCTCCTCAAACTGGGCCACAGGCCTTGATAATTATTTAGGACATAAACTTCTGGACTGAAGATATCTGGACTAATCTTTACAACATGTGGGCTAGCAACACATCTACACACAGACAATCTTTGACCAACAACTCTTAACCAAGACTCGAACCATCTCAGCTACTCTACTCAGCAACTCTGGAACACTTGATCACTCTTGATCAGCAACAACACCCAAACACCTACAAATACACTTATGCAACATATAAAAGACTTTGACTTGACAAGAAATAAAATTAGACCATTAACATGTTAAACATTATGTTAAACACATTATAATTTCAATAACCCCCCACAATTTTATTTCCCAAACAAATTACACAAGTGTAGTTTGTTACAAAGAATTTCATATTGCCCAGGTAACAACCCCTTAGTGAATAAATATGCCAATTGAACACTAGTATCAACCTTAACAATTTTGACAACACCCTTTGCAACTAGTTCTTTTAAAAAGAACAGGTCAATACCCAAATGCTTGGTTTTGTCATGGAACACTGGTTAGAAGCAATAAACATAGCTGCTAAGCTACCCCTATGCAGATTTACAGGAAGATGAACATTAACATTTAACTCAGCAAAAAGATTTTTTTAACAAAACTACTTCACAAGCAGCTAAACATAATGCTCTGTATTATGCCTCAGCAGATGACCTGGAAAATGTAGACTGTTTCTTGCTTTTCCAAGGCACTAAATAGTTACCTAGGAACACACAGAAACCTGTAATAGACTTTCTGGTTTCTAAACATTTAGCCCAGTCTGAATCAGCATAAGCTGACAGACTAAGGGAATCACCTTTTGAAAACATAATTCCCATTCCCGGGGCTAATTTTAGATACCTAAGCAGTCTAAAGGCTATCTTTAAATGTCCTTCAGTGGGCTTATGCATGCATTGACTTAGGTAATGAACACTGTAGGATATATCAGGTCTGGTATGTGAAAGATAGATCAACTTACCCACTAACTGTTGATAACCAGTTAAATTATGTTTAGGTTTTTGATTATCTTCTACAATTTTGGTCAATACATGATTTTGCTCAACGGGACATGATACATGTTTACAAGCTAACATGCTATACTTATCAAGCAAACCAGTTCAATACTTTCTTTGAGTTAAACAAATACCATCTTCAGTTCTAACCACTTCAATTCATAAAGAATATTTTAACCCACCCAAGTCTTTTATTAAAAATTTTGTTTTAAACAAAGACTTAACATTTTCAACTTCATTAACAGAGTTACCATTGTAGATAATATCATCCACATACACTAATAACACAATGAACACAGAAGCACTTTGTTTAACAAACATTGAGTGGTCACACTTGCTTTGCACAAAACCAAACTCACATAAAGCATGCACCAATTTTTCATTCCACATTCTAGGTGCTTGTTTTAATCCATACAAAGATTGTTTTTTAACATACAAACTTTGTTTTCATACACATTATGATAACCCTCAGGAATAGACATATACACATCTTCATACAAGTCACCATATAAGAAAGCATCGTTGACATCTAATTGGAATGTTTTCCAGTCATTATACACAGCTAAGATAACTAAACATGTTATAATCACAAGTTTTACAACTGGGGAAAAAGTTTCATCATAATCCAACCCTTCCCTTTGACTATACCCTTTAGCCACTAACCTATCTTTATATCTATAACTTCACATGTAAACTTATAATTTATTTTATAAATCCATTTGCATCCTATTTTATGCCTACCTTTGGAAAGATCAACAATTTCCCATGTGTTATTTTTGTAAGGAGCTTCAAGCTCTTCATTCATTGACTTAAACCAATTAGGATCCTTAACAACATCTTGATACCTAGTGGGTTCAGCACTTTTATCAAGGCATGACATAAACATCTGTTTCCAAAAGATAACTTTGACAAATTAACCACTTTTTCTAAACCATGTTTAATCTTCCCTTCTACAACAAAGTCACTCAACTTCCTAGGAAAACTAACAGGTCTGGAGGACCTTCTAGACTAAGTTCAACCTCATCAACAGCAGTGTCACCTCAGAATGAGTATTAAGATCATTTTCAGTAGTCACATGGGGAGCCTTATCAGTTCCCACACTCTCAACACTAGGCTGTTGATCAACAACCAAGCCATTAGTGTTGATAGCAGGAGTTAATTGTTCACCCTCATGTGTTCCTAAATCCCTATTACCTATACCCTTCTTATCATCATAGGCATCATTCACATCTAAAGACTGTTGATGATCTGTATTTTCAAAAATGTCAAAAAAGTTAAAAGAATGGACTTCAGTATCGAAATTGGTTTCATTTTTATCAAAAACTATTTTTTGTTTAAATGGGAAACAAGAATCAAACAATTTAACATCTCTAGAGTACTGAATTGTTTTACTCTCTAGACTATAAACCTTGTAACCCTTTTTTTCATGTGAATAACTAATAAAAACGCATTTTTCAGCCCTACTCTCTAACTTATTAGACTCATTTAAAAGAGTATAAAAACGCAGACAACCAAAGACCCTTAGATGCTCTAAGAAGGTTTTAAAACCATGTATAACTTCATAGGGAGACTTTTCATTTAACACCAAAGAGGAATCCTATTTATCAGATAAGACGCAGTTAGAATACACTCAGTGCAAAACCTAATCGGGACATTACTTTGAAACAGCAAACACCTGGCCATATTTAACAAATGCCTATGTTTTCTCTCTACTACCCCATATTGTTAGGGTGTATATGCACAAGTGGTCTGATGAATGATTCTATTGTCTTTACAAAAGGTTTTCATTTGACTGTTAATAAATTCTAAACCATTGTCACTTCTTAAAACGTTAACATGTTTATGAAATTGAGTAAAATGATTTGTACAAAATCTTTAACATGTTCAAAAACTCAGATTTCTGTTTCATCAAACACACCCATACTGCTCTAGATAAATCATCAACAATAGTTAAGAAATATTTATGACCATCCCTATCAGCAACTTTATAAGGTCCCCACACATCTAAATGAACAAGCTTCCCTACATGAGAACTTTTAAGTTCACTTAAATAAAAGGTTCTTTACGTTGTTAGCCTTGTGACATACCTCAAACAGCTTATGATTATGGTTTAATTTTACACTTAAATCAGGTTTAATCAATTGAATTACTTGATTAGCAGGTTGTCCTAACCTAGAGTGCTAAACATCAAACAAGTTAACATTGTTTAAAACACACCTTAGAAGACACACTAGCACTGCCACACATGTATAATCTATCAACCTGATTACCAGTGACCAGGATTTTCTTTGTTAACAAGTCCTGAACATAGCATTTATTTTCATCAAAACCTATAAACAACTTATTATCCCTGACAAGTTTATGGGCAGACCGTAGATTAACATTGTATTCAGGAACCACAAGTACATAATTCAAAATAACCTTTTCTAGCAGTTTAAGTTTTCCAATTTTAGTTACAAGAGCAGAAGTTCCATTAGGTTATTTCACTTTTATGTTTAAATCAGAAACACCAATATAATCAAACATGTTTTGATCATTATTTACCATGTGCTCATTTGCCCCTGAATCAATGATCCACCCAATTCCAATCAATTGACCATTTGAACTAGTAAAACAATATACACTAGTACCAAAAACAGAAGCACAAAAAACACTACCAGATAAGTTGCAACATTGAGAAGACTCAAATGATTTGTCATACAATAAACTCTATAGTTTAACCACTTGTTCACTAGTTAAAGTAGTAGAACCAGAATTAGTAGTATCAGCACAAGTATTATCACTAACAACAGGCTTCTTGCCTTGATAGCCTCTAGGTTTTGTCAATTAGGATATCCTACTACTTCAAAACATTTGTCAATAGTATAACCAGTTTTATTACAGTGTTTACATTTAGACTTTGATTTGAACCTTTAGAAAACCTTTTATTATTAATCCCTTCATTAGTTTGTCCAAATTTTGACACAAAACTTATAGTAGGAGTAGTCTTATAGGAACTTGAGACTTCTCTCTAGACACTAAAGAAAAGGCCTCCTTTATCGAAGGTAACTCAGTTCGAAGTAATAAGGTTGTTCTAACAATTTGATACACACTGTTAAGTCCCATTAAAAATTGCATTAATTTTATCATGTGACTATAGTCATTAATTTGTTTAGAGGCATCACAAGTACGAGAAGGAAGTTGTAAAATCTGATCAAGTTGTTTCCACATAACATTCAGTTTATGATAATACTCAGATACAGACATACCACTTTGACTAAAAGAATTTATTCTTTGATACAGGCTAAACACACCAGAACCATCTATTTTATTATAGGTTTCTTTTAGGTCTTTCCAAACTTCAAAAGCAAGCTTAGAATACACTTGACCCATATACAATTTATCAGACACAAAAGTCAAAATCCAAGTTAACACAACTGAATTACATCTATCCCATTGTCTTGCTAACACAACATCATCATTTGGTTTAACACAATCACCATTAACAAACCCTAAAATCATTGCATTAGCCCAAACAGTATAATTCTCAATACCCTTTAGTTTGATGCTAACAATTGTAAGATTAGTTCAGTCACTAGCATGCAAATAAAGAGGATCACTAGCATCCAAATTACTAACTAAAATAACAGTATTCATACTAGGTCCAGGGTCAATCACAGGACCAGGGTCCACAACTGATCCTTGTTCAGCAGGACCACCAGCAGGCAAAGGAGCAGGCCCAACCATTAAAGTGACAACAAACAACCAACTAAAGCAATATCACAGCCAACAAACAAACAAGAAAGAGATCACAGATTCAAGAACACAATTATTCAAGACACAACCAATCACAAAACAGAACCTAATTAATCACAATAACAACCAAACAAGGCGAAGCCCCGTGGGTGATCCAGATCATTGGTTCATCACTCAAGGTGCAAACGCATGTCCTCATGAGGGAGCCTCCTAGATCTAGACAACAACCTTGACACAATCAAATACAATCAACCACCGGTCCCCTTAACCCGGCTAAAGACGCCTAGACACACTGAAAACCTTAAACAGAATGTAAAGGAACACTCTCACCGAGAGGGTTGCCCAAGTTAGGGTTCGCCAAATAACTCATAGATGTGCAACCATTACTTAGGTTTACACAATTAGAGAGCAAGAAAATATGATTCCAATGCCTATACACATGATATCACCTTCTTCTTCCTTGAAACCCTAGATTTGACACGAATGACCAGATCTAAGAACTTGTCCAGATCGAGATGGATCTAGTACCAAAAATTCCTAATCCAAGTAGATCAACCCAAGAAACAAGAATTGAAATATCACAGCAATACAAACGACAACAAATCAACGGAATAGACCCAGATTTGAACTTAGAGGCTCTGATTGTCACACCCTCAAATTTCCACTGCGGGGTTTTACCGCGAGGCGCATGACATACCAGGATCCCATAGCCATAAGTCTTATGAACGAACTCTAATTGCCCAACCCATTTAGTTCGTTTTCAAAAACCAAGTTTAGTTAAGCTGCGGAAGCGTAAATCAAATTTAAACCTTTAGAAAACCATGCGCAAAACAACGCGCCCAAAATAATCCATATAGAAATAAATATAAAAGCATGATATGTAATTTAAGTGTATTCCCAAGACCCCAAATGCAATGGACGTGCAGTGCTCCCTAATCGTGACACCGGAAGCTAACTACCTGCAAAAGCATGTACATGGTGGGTCAACAAACAATGTTGGTGAGTTCACTAAGTAAGTAAATGAGTAAGTAACTGCGTAGGTTTCCAAAAACCATGTAACCAAATAAAAGCGTAGGTCCTCAAGACCCAAAAGTTCAAGTGTTTTCAGTTTAAGCTTGTCAGGGGTAGCTAGCCCACTCATTGTAACTAAACATGTGATTATTGGGAACATACAGAAGTTATAAGTTTTTGCCTCGGCACTAGTGTCTATCAACACTAGCAGTTCAGCTTCTTAAGAGCGTGGTCAAAAGTTCATGCCCGTGACACAAGCACCTCAAGCATGAGGTTGCTGCACAACCTAATAGCGCTATCAACTAATACCCCGTTCGCCTACAGCGATTAACCCAATAATATGTAAGGACTTTCAATGATAGAGTGTGTTTAGTTCACAAAGGACAATAAAGTTTTAAACTGATAAAAGCGTGATCCACACAAGGAATCGTAAAACCCGACCCACACAAGGAGTCCAAAATCCGACCCACACAAGGAGTCAAAACCTGAGTTGTAAGAGTAGTCCCAAACCGGACTAGAAAAAGTTAAGTAAGTTGTCTCAAACCCGAGACGCATGCTTTTGAGAAAAAGTAGTGAAACTCACCTTAGGTTGCAAGCAAATAAATCCAAACTCCAAAGTAGGGTGTGCTACCGACTCCCTAATACATGTGTCACTAAGTGAGTATATGTGTAATACCATTACACCATATAACCCGTTTGTCCAAAACGTTTAAATGTTCCAAAACCGTGTAAGTGACACCTAGTGTTTCTATATGCACAAGTAGACCCTACGAACCCGTTGGTGAACGTTACGTTTAACATCATTCATACACTTCATATACATCTCATACAAGTGTCCATACAAGTTCATGTCAAATACACACCACATAAGACTCCAAATAGTCAAATAAAGATCCCGTACACAATCTGCGTTTTTAGGGCAGATTGTGCGCTGTGAAAAACGAATTATTTAAAATACTTAACAAATGAATTAAAGTCCCAAATTTTTACTAAATATTCATTGGGATTCGGTTGCTAACCAATATTTTTGTTTTGTCTTAAAACCAAACACAAAAATTATAAAAATTCATACAACACAGCCATGTCCAAAATTTCCACAACAGGTCAGTTTAGTGGAAAAATATTCCCAAAAATTGTGTGTTCACCCAAACGGGGTGAATCCACTTGGAAAAGCCAAGTTATTCTAATGTCGACTTACTGTCCAAATTTCATAATCTAACTCTTTGTAAATCACAAGTTATGGTCGTTTAAAGTTGACCCAATTTACTAATCTGAAAATCTGATATGACCTTTAATCAAAGAAAATTTTAAAAACCTATCAAACGACGTCCAAATCAGATGATTTTGCCCATTATGAAAAGCTAAGACCATGTACAATGTTTTCATACAAAGAAATCATCAAAACAAAAATTTATCATCACGATACAGACCCTACAAGTCGGCCTAAACAATCTGTCCAGATTTTAATCATGCATGTACCTCAATATTAACGAACCCTAAATCCATAATATCATCATAAACATGTATTACAATACTCCTAGCATGCAAATCAGATCTCACACAACAAGATTCATTATGAATATTATCTTTTATAAACCCTAATTTAGTAACAATCATACACATACAATAACCATTCAAGACTCATCATAATAACACATAATCCATGTTATTTAGCATGTTAATCTTTATTAAAACTCATGTTTAGGTTATTTAAGTTTCACATCAGATCTGGACAAACAAGTTTTGATGCTTTAAAAACATGATTAAAAGTGATTAACAAATACAAAAAGGATTAATATACCTTAAGCTCTTCAACCAATTAATCTTATACCTTCCCAAGCTTCAAAATTAGTGGTTTCTTGATTATGATAGAGATTTAGGATTTAATTTTTCGTAATAGGCAGGTTATGGCTGTTTAGGGTTGAGTTTATATAAAAAAATAATGACTAAGACACATCTTTTATAACATCACCAGCGATTGGGGCCGTTACCGAAATTTGGGTAGCGTATGGTCAGGAATTCAAACAGCCCATTGACTGCTTCAACTTATTCTTTCTACGTTTCTTTTTGTTTGACAAGAAACAAATGGGCCCGCCACATTTTTTGCTGCATTTAATTTAATTCTACATGGAAATTTTGAGGTTGTTGACTTTTGTTGGGCTTGGCATGTCACGCCAAGTCTAACACATATATATATTTTTTTATACTATATAATAATAATAATCAATATATAAAACTAATTTATATAAAATATTTAACCCAAATATTTTATAAAGTGTTTACAATATCTGGTCTGGTTAGAGCCGGTCATGGACCCGGTCTCGTATATTCGCGTACAGAAATTAGTTTCATTCAATTCTAAATAATTTTGTGTAATAGTTTATATATAAAACATAATATATCTATAAAATATTTAACCAAATATTTTATAACTTATATACGATCCTCAGCCTGTTAAGTGCCGGTTACGAACTCGGTAACGTAGTTTCGCGTAATAACATGCAATGCCACATAAGTTCACAGGTACATTCACATACGCATAAAATTGCAAATAATATCAAACAAGTTATTCCACAATTATTTGTTTTGTTATTTCACCAATGTTCAGGGTTCAAGACTCGTGTATACAGTTGTTCACCTACAACCGTGTATCGTGTGACACACTTAACTAACCCTAATTAAGTAACATGTTGTAAATGTAAATAAAGTTAACTAGAGTTTAGTTGAAGTAGGAATCTGAAACTGCGGGGTGTCACACTGATACCATGTTAGAAACATGGTATAAAAAGAACTTAACATATATTTCAAGATCCCAACCCCCAACGTTTAAACCATAAAATAAACAGGACTGAAATATAAGGTTACTCAACAAGAAAAACTCTCAAACAAAGAGATTACAAGACGATAACCTCTAAACAAGATCTACACTAAACACCTGAGGACAGATTCAAGGTGAATCTGGACTCAATTCTAGACCTAAACTTATGAGAGAACCAAAAGAATTTGAGAGTAAAAACGATGAAAACTGTGATTGAAGACTGAAACAAGAGAGAGAAACCAAAATTTATATATATATTGGGATCTTGAACCATCCACATCGACTTAAAATAGACGGTGAGGATGTCTTCAACTGGACGGTTGAGATCACATATGAATATAATATCTCATCAAACTGGGCCACGAGCCATGATAAAGATTTGGGCCATAACATGTGAGCCAGCAACACATCTACACACGAACAATCTTTGACTAGCAACTCTTGACCAAGACTTGAACCATCTCAGCTACTCTACTCAACAACTCTCGAACACTTGATCACTCTTGACCAGCAACAACACCCAAAAACCTACAAACACACTTATGCACATATAAAACACTTTGAATTGACAAGAAATAAAAGTGGACCATTAACATGCTAAATATTATGTTAAACATGTCATAATTTCAACAAAGACTAGCCACAAGTGGCTATAAATATAAAATAACCAACATTGGGTGATATAATCATGGTGTGGTCACAATTTATCAACCAAAGACAAGCGTGGTTTTACAAAATGCTTCTTGATCTAAGTAGACAACATTTTGTCTTCACATGTGGTAGAATGAGGTAGAATCGGGACTAGAACATTCAAGATTCATCCCTTAGGCCGATATATGGGAAATTAAGAGATTGGGGGGAAGGGGAGGTGTGCTTCTAGTGTAGCGGGGGAGTTTCATTTATATGCGGATTTTAGGTCGTGCATGTCACCGCATAATGAAGGATTGACCATGCCATTATCTTGTCTCGTACAACATTTTTACGATATCTTAAATATGGTTGGCATGATTGTTCATGTGTACAGGAAGAGGTGTGCTTCAATGATTTCGGTCAACACACCAATATACGTTATCACAGTTGTGTCTCTCTTAAAATTAGTTTTTTGGATCCCCTTGGAGGATACAAGTGCACATCCATGATGCATGACCATTGGCTTGACTTGCTGATTTTCTTGAAGATTATGATGGATGACATGATAGAGGATTGAAAGACGAAGACGTGGCCACAAACGGTGAAGAAATTGGAGTTGGATTGCAAAAGCTATGACAAACAAGTTTTGGTAGAAATCTGCCAGAGTAGCCTACGTCTGAGTAGTAGGCTACGCTAGACAACAACAACATAAACAAAACTGCTCCAGAGTAGGCTATGCTGGTGGTGTAGCCTACGCTAGGCATCAGACGGGATTTCATTAAAAGGTCTGAATTTAGGGTTTTGAGGGACTTCTTCCATTCTACTTAAGGGATGCGACTCTAGGTAATCAAGGGGGCGATTTTGAGGCTTTTTTTCACCATTCCAAAGCATCTAATTCATCCACAATCATCAAACATGCAATTCCTAACCAAGATTGAAGATCAAATCAAGAACATGAGTGACTAATCTTTTCGTGGTTTCCTCCAGGTGGAGGATTCTTGTAAGTGAATGAATTCTTTTGGTTTTGCTATGTATTTGGACTAAGCAATCTAAGCATTCGATGCTTTTTGCTATTGGATTCATCTTTTTAATTGTAAATTTTTTATTTTGCTTAAAACCTTGTTCATTATCTTTCAGTTTTCGAGAGTTCTATAATTGGGATCTATTAGAGAAGGGTTTGGTTTGGTAATCTTAACTAATAATTGTTTGATAACCTCTCATTGTATTTCATCCTAGACTAAACTGTCATCATTTTATTACAATCAATTAACTAACTAACCTATTATCCAATTGATGAATTTCACTCTGAATCTGAAACCTGAAGGAATCACTTTTCACTCCAATTGTTTACAACTTGTTTTAATTTAGTTTTCATACAACTTTCAAACAATCAAATTTACTTTCAGTCATTGTTAAGTAGTAGTCAAAGCAATCTAAACCTAATACTTTCCACAATATTACTCATGGTTCGACACCCGACTTACCCTATCTAATAAGGTATTAAGGATTGATTTTAATCTTATTTTTGACTCACTTCGACATCAGTCATAAGCTGCCACCTATTTTCATACCCCAACCCCAAACCAATTCACGGCCTAACGCTGCTTGCCACCCTGAACCTCAATTACGACTCCTAAAAATTTTTATTAAGGTCCAAGAACTCCACTACGGTATAGGATTTTGCAACCGCCACATGCAGTCATTGAGATATTCTCACATCATTTTCATTTCCTAAACCAATCAATCTATGATGCAAAATTTTGCAATTGGGGCGCGAAAATCAAAGGAAGAGTTCGTATCCCTGTAAAATGGAAATCATCAAGCTAATATTCATAACATTATTGACCTAAGGCGCGAAAACAACTTTGTAAGTCACTTCACAGTGTTGATCTCATTGAGTTTACTACACGCTGAATCGAGGCAATGAGAATTTATTTCTCCAAACACCAACACCTGGTTGGCATGAAATCTAAGGGTCATTGAGGTGGTCACAGTAAGTGTAATAGTCATTATGTGGAGAATGTGTGATGCTAATTTTGTCGTCATGGTGGTTTTTGCCAAAGAAAAATTTTCATCGGATAATATGACCAGCCGGATGAACTCATCGTCGGCACACGAAAGGGGAGGGGGGATAAGTGATGCATACATAGCCCATGTCTATCAATTTTACAACGATCTCTATAGTTTTTTAAGTAAAGGGATTTTGGTCATTTTGCCTAAACTCAACAAAAAGGTTAACGGAAGTTAGCCTATAGGTGATATTAAAAAACTTTAGTACGTAAAGGTGTTAATTTAGGTAAACTACAAGGACTATGTATGAAATTAACAATAATTGTAAATTGTTATTGGGTTTTTCTTATAAAGGTTATTATGTACACACATTATAGGTTTTATATATATATATATATATATATATATATATATATATATATATATATATATATACCAACGAAAAATCAAACTAGTTGGTTTTGTGCATGCCCGCTATTTTGATGTAATTTTTTGTTGTTATGTGTTAATAAAATTGTTAATTATGTCATAAAAAAAACTAAGTCAAAAAAAGTTAGAATTAGAAATAATAAACATTACACATATATCATTTTATATTATTTTTAGTATTCTATAGGAATCAAATGATAACTATCTATCTCCCTCTCCACACACGCACAAGGAATCAAATGAAAACTCCTTTTTTTAAAACAAAAAAACTACTCTCAATGACCACAAAATTATAGAATGACTCCTTTTTGTTTTTTACACACATATGTATGTAAACTAGTATATGGTATATGGTTACGTATAGTCGCGAAGGACATCATCAAATATCATAACATAGACATGTTTTTTAGCACAACCCCCTTAACACCCGTTTTAATTTTGCATACTGCATTACTGCCTCTCGAGGCGGTTTTGAGGCATGAAATAATTCTATCTTACAAGAGACGTGAGACCATATACACATTGTGTAAGTGAGAAGCGGGTCAAAGGCCACTACATAATATGCAAATATAATTATGTTAGTTTATATTATATTTGTTTATTACTATTTTAAAAGCCATGACGTTTACTTTACCCAAAATAGGTTCAAATATGTAATATGCCCCATAATTTGGTCAAGCCAATTCATCTTTTAGTTATAACAGCAGTTTAAAATTTTACTTATATATATTAGGTATTAACTAGTATTTTTTCAGCGCGCGTTGCGGCGCGGGTACAATGAAAACATCGAACGAATTAGCCAAAATGTTATGTGATGCGTTAAGTATATAAAAACGACACATTTAAACGTGTTTGATTTAACTCAATAGCATTACAGTTAGATTAAAATGTAGAGTTATCGAATTGATACTATAAGAAAGTTAACAAATATTACTATACCTTCAAACTGATTTGTTTGTTTCCTCATATCCTCAATCTGGGATTATTTTGTAAGAAAATCTCCTTCATGATGTCACATAAGTCACACATTTAATTTCACATTATCACATTTATTTGTCTGAAACACAATAAAAAAAAGTTCAAAAGTGCTTCATTCTCAATCTATATATTGTGTAGAATTGTAGATTCTTTGTAATATCTATGTCTTTGACTTTATGTAGATAAGATTATGAGTAATCTTTATTTTATAGAATTTTAATTTATATAGATTATATAAAACAGTATTACATCAACATGTGTTCAACACTAATATGTGAATTTAGGTTTGTCATTCCACACTAAAATCCTATAATATCTGGAGTTCTAATCCTCTAAATTCTCAATCAAATGGAGAATACTATGTGTATATCAATTTCAGTGGTAACAGATTTAGCGAAGCATTTCAGTTTTGATGTGATAAATATATTGAGATTTTATAGTTTTGATGTGATAAAAATATATTTTGAGAGCTGTCTTTTTCCGAATATTTATTGGTAGCAAAAGGGCCCTAGTTTTATAGTCTGCTTAGGGCCATCAAAAGCGTTGGGCCGGCCCTGCGCCTCGCATCCCCTCACCTAGCTAAAGATAATTATATCTTAATGCTCCTATGGCAGCTAAAGACCAGGTTTGGAAGTATAGATATTAATAAGGAAATGTTCGACTTAGTCAACTGAGCCATTGGTGCCGATTTTCCTATTGTAGAGCATGACTTGAGCTGACCACATTTGAGTATCAAATGTACTTGCCTATAATGATCTACTGATACATTTTTAACCCTTGTAAACCAATTCACCCCAAAAAAATATATATATCCAGCAACCACTAAAAAAAATTAACATTGAGGCATTAACACAAACACTTGGTATGCATAGTAAAAAAAACAGCTTTCATATGATTCAGAAATACAAAGTAACCAAAAACATACATCACATCTAATAAGAACCAAAAAATAAAAGAAAAGAGTCAATAAAATCTCAAAACTTACAAACGACACAGTCCACGCAACCACATACGGAGACCCAAAAAGAGAAGCATTCAACACCCAAGAGGGAAAGAATTACCTGACCGGAGCAGCAAAGAACAACAGGTTGCAAAGACACGATGGAGGAAGGGGACCAATTTGGCTGTTGTTCGGGAAGTAAGTACTTGGGACAAACGGTGGGTACTGTGTGAGGTTGAAAATGTTCCAGAGAAGGATAGAAAGATGGAGAAAGGAAAGATGAAATGAATGATTGATGCCATGAAATGACAAAAATACCCACTACTATTCACAAGAGGCTATGTGTTTTGTTATTATATATAACTAGTGTTTTAGTTACCCGAGCTTTGCTACGAGGGCTTTTGTTTTGTTGCGGGTTTGGTGGACAGTAGACATAACATTAAGGTGACTGTTATTCTCGTGCAGGCTTCACAAAAATAATCGCGGCGCATTTAGTTCCAGACCAACCTTGAGGCCACAAATATGTCGCTCCTCGTTGCGGGGACGCTCATGTCGTTATAGGTTTGGTGGTATTAAAATTAACATTATTAGCGATGATATTAGGTAACTATTATTTGTTCAAAATATGCTAAAAATGTCACCAATTGGCAATAGTGTCGTACCGCTATTAAGTCATTTTCGTCAATTAAGTGGCCAATAATCTTCAGTTACGTTAACAATAACATTTTATTACGTGGGTAAATAATCTTCAAATACGTGGGCCAAAATTGTATCATTAAGAATCAATGGGCCAATATTGTATCATACATGGGCTAAGATTGTATTACTAAGATTCAATGGGCCAATAAGAATCAAATTAAAAAAACTTTTTTGGGCGAGCATTATTTTCTTGGGCCAATAAGCATTAGTTTTTGGCAGCCCTTCTTTCGGGCGAATATATCTTCATTTTTGGCGGCCAAAGCAGCCAATCACCAAATATTTGCCGCCAAAATAAACGAATCAAATGCAGTTAGTGTAGAACTGTCAATACTTTCATAGATACATATAATATGTGAATTTTTTATAAGTTACGTGTTTTAACTTTATCTCTTATATAAACTACACGCGACATACATAAGTAAATCACATAGACGTATGAAGTTAAATCGAAAATCGAAAACTAAAATACAGTATATGTTAGCAAGAAACAACTATAAACAAATAATCTGATCTATATCTGTAGTAGCTGCTGACATCAATCAATTCACACTTAAAGACAACATACTCTTTTTACGTCAATAATAAAATTAATATTTTAATTTCCGTTTAGAAAACTTGATTTACTTTAAGACATGAAATAGTAGGGCCACGCTAGACGAATAAGGACTTCTTAATCAGCTGGTTAACGCATAGAGATCCCTATTTGACTATAATTTAGGGCCTAGCTCACGTTTAAAAATGAATAAAAGTCATGTTACATAATTCGAACAAATTTTAGTTGTTGGAGGTCACAGGACCTTTCCACGATGGCACTTGGGATCATTTACAGTTCAATGTAACGGGTCTTGATAAATACTATTCTATAGGTCAAACTGCCTTGAAAAATTTCAACCAACGACAAATTAAGCTGGATGGTATGAGATGGTCAAATGAATTAACTAATTATGTGCTTTTAACAGTTTGACAATCCGGTTTGAGATTTTAGTGTTTGAACTATTTTTTCATAGTATAATACATATAAAAAGATAAATAAAATTAAACTAGTATCAAAGCGCCCAGTTTACTTTAGTTTAAAATTTCTATGTCAATTTCAACCATTTATAAACATCTAATCTTAATACTCAACAACCTGTGATGCATCATATTAACTAAAAGATACAAATTATTATAGTAAGAAAAATATCGAAACATAACGTTAGTTTGTCTTAAGCTTTAATAATACTAAAGCAGAATAGACGTTATTATAATGTATATTGCATAAATAATTGACAAAAACGAAATATCTCGTTAATTTATATAATTTAAAAATTACCATTAAACCAAAATACGAAAGTTACATCATAATAGAAGGTAGACGGGCAACAAGCGGCGCCGCCACTCCTTTCTGAATTGCAAACCCTAGTCTACTAAAGACAAATCCTTGCCCCCCTGGGGATGAACTATTGCTGTGGACGACCCGTTGGACCCTGGTCAAGAAACGAATAGCTTCTGGAGCCAGGGAGCCAAAGGTGTCAAAGGCCAGAGGGATAAAGACATGTTGGTTATCTGCACAAGCTTTAGCGTGCTTATCTACTTTCTTTGATTCTGCCTTTCTTGATGCTTGCCCAGCCACGAACCCTGTTTCCCTTAGCCCAACCAGCGGAGATACCCCGGTGAGGTCCACGCAGGCATGTTTCCCCCTCTCCCAACCAAAGACAAGCAGATCTGCAGGACGCAGGGTGGATCTCCCTCCCGTGGGGTCTGTGAGGAAGTTTACAGGGGCCTCCTTTTTGGCAGAAATCCCAGCTCTTCTCAGGATATCCCACAAAACGTCCCTCACCCAGTCATGCCGATATTTGAAGCCAGTGAGCTCCTTGCAATGAATTGCATGCTCCCCGTATTTATCCATGCAAGCTTTACGGCAGATGGGGCATGTTTCATCTTCCGGATACATGGGGATCATCAATCGGTACTTGAGTATAGCCCTGTACTCTACTGCAGACATGCATTGACCCAAACCCTCAATCGGGATAACGGTCAAAAAATCCTGAGCATGGGGGCCTTTAGGCATTCAATCACCACCTTCTGGCGAGAGGACAGCTCAAAAACTTCTCCCAGGCTCTGAGCAGTTTTGCTAAAAAGAGCATTCGCCAAAGTTTTTTGTGGCTTTGAGGGGGCGGTGTCCTTATTAGAAAAACCGCCAATATCAAAGTCCGGGAGATAGACATTTAAGCGTTCGAGCGCCTGTTGATAGTCTGGGTCTAGTCCAATGACCCCACTGTTTCGGAGGATATGATCCTGAAGTTCCCAAGATTGCGCTCTAGACGCCACAAAGGCATAGACCCCAACATCTCGAGCTGAAAGGAGGCCCAAACCACCTAAACGCATCGGCAAGGATGCCAAGCGCCACTGGAGGTCCCCGAAGAAGGGGCCACCACACACAACTATATCCTCGATAGCCTCGCGGAGACCATCATCGAAAAGGGATACCGCATCCACCATTAAATGGGGTTGACAAGTTCGCAACCCAAAAAGTAACTTAGCGACCCCCATGCATGACCTGAGCAACAGGAGTTCACTTTGGGGATCTCTAAGGCGCGGAAGTAGTTTCATAAGGGCAACCGCACTCGTAGCCCGCCGCCCTGCCAGCTCCCCAATAAAGGTAGGATCTCGGCTAACAGCCCCACCAAGGAGCTTAACCCCCTTCTCTGGTCTACCAATCCCTCTCGGGAAAAGCCCGTCCTGACTTTTCAACCCGTCGCACGCGGCCAAAAGACCTCTGTTTTCTTAATATTGAGATAAAGCCCCAGAGATGGCCCATGCACATTGATAATGTCTAAAGCCTTAGCAACCTCCACTGCGTTGCCTATAATCGTCCCATCATCCAAATACCAGGCATGAAACGGTAGGTTACAGTGTTCCTGAATCCGCATGATAAGGGGATGTAAGGCAAGGGCAAAGAGAAGGGGCCCCAAAGGATCTCCTTGCTGCACTCCGGTGGTAGCCCCAATACAATCATTGCCCACATACAGCCGAGCAGGCTGGGCATAAAGGAACTGGACCCACGGATATATAGACGGGCACCGTTGGTGAACCTCTTGGAGAAAAACTGTGCGGTCGACCATGTTGAAGGCATTGGAGAAGTCTACTGTAAGCAGAGCCAGAGACCCATCCCATGAAAAGAGTTGAGGAACCTGTTGGCACTGTGAAGCACCGCCTCTGCCCCATTTGGTACCCCTACTCCAAATTGAAAGTCCCCCAGGTACTGGGCAATGTCTTTCCCAACCTTCTTCATTGCCACCTTAGAAACCAACCTTCGCCAAATGCCCCCCACAGCAATAGGCCGAATTCCATTATCGGGCTTCAATAAGGGGGTGAGGGGGGCCGATGCAATGAACTCGGCAAGCGTCTTAGGGCAGGCCCCCCTAAGCCATAGGTTGACAACTTCAGTGATGGCCGCGAGCAAACCCGAGGAAGTCACTGAGCCTTCGCCCCCAATAGCATCCAACAGGTGTTGAGCACGTATCCCATCCCTACCGCAAGACGTCCCTTTAGGGAAAGATCGGATACATTTAAGCACACAACCGTCATCTACTGATGGAGCGAGTTGGGCGATAGGGTTAGAAGGAAAGGATGGAGGCGGCACCACTGGGTGTTTATCAATGAGGGCCTTCATGGTCGATTCACATAGAGGGGCGACTCCACTAGAACACAACACCTTCACCGCCGCCGTGAAATGACCATCCCTGACTTTTCGAAGACATTGTTTTATATTAGGTTCGCTTGCATTGTCCTCTCCCATTCTAGCTCCTCCCCTAGATACCGAAACCTCCCCCACGCTATCCAAAAGGGAAGAAACCAAGACCGCAAACCCAGACCCATCCTTCCATTCTCCAAGCGCTTGCATGATGCTACTACACTGCAGAGATTTCCTGTTCCCTGATCTTCGCTCTTGCCTGGAGGACGGTCTGACCACCCTCAGGGTTAACCGTGGAAGCAATAACAATTGGACCCAATTGTCAACCGAGCCTGGCGACGCCACTACTTTGCGTAAAGCACCTGTTAACACTTGAGCAAACATCAGACGACAACTGGGGGGGGGATGCTTTTAACAGTCTGAATAGGGAGGGAAAAGACACGCTCGAGGAGGGCAGCATCCCCAACCATCCCGGTTGGGTGACGTGGGTTTGCGTCGTCTACCGTTTGACATGGTTTCCGTATCCCAACAATGAAATCTTCGACATCTTCCGAGACCACGGCGAACGATACAACCTCATCGTCATGCTTGCATCCCCTGCTGAGAGCATGCATCACCATGCACCTCCCACATAACCATTTATCTCCTGCCCTGAGAACCTCCCCGACATCCAAAAAAAAGGTCCCGATCCTTCGAGATAGCCTCTTTCATAGATAGCCTTCGGTTTTCTGTGGTGAGGTGAGTGTTTTGGATGTGTCCAAGAAGGCGCAAAAATCCGTCATGCCCCGGTTTACCATCTTTACAATCGTGAAAATGTTTAAAGGGGCAGGCCCTCAGACCACTAACAGAGCCCTGCGCAGAACTTCGTGACTTGGCGTTCCGGGCCCTCCTGGCAGGGGCCATATGCGAAATGTTAACCGCCGAACTCGAGATGAGTTGGGGGACAAAGGAATCAGCGAGCAAAAAACCCTTTACTAGGCGGTGAGGGTAGCAACCACAGGTTGCCCGCCCTCTAAACGAAACCCCACCTAATTCCTTACCCCATTATTATTATTATTATAATTATTATTGTTATTATATTATAACCTAGAGTTTAATTTTAAATAAAAAATTATATTACATAGAATTCTGAAATTGAAATACCATGTTGATGACAAAATTAGGTGTAACAAATAATGCGATAAGAAGCAAAAGCATGTGTACGAGTGCAAAGCTACGTGTCAAAACAATAAGACCTTAAATTACACGTGTCATTAATATAACTACATTGTTTAGTCAGCTCATTAATTTCTTAAACATGCAGTAAACTACAAAATACGAATCGTAAGCTCTGCCGGAAAATAAGCTGGTAACCGGCGTCATATATCGCCGGTAAAAACTTGTAGTCCAGGAGGGTGTTATTGTAATTTTGTCATGCTTTTTATTATATGCAACATGGGATTCTGAACTTTACCTCCATACTTAATAATTGTTGGTAGTTTCATTATTTGACCCTGAAGTTTCTCTATTTGTTAAATTGCGCCCTGTCTACATAATTTTGACTGGTCTAATTCAAGCAAAGTAATTTATTTGGTTTGACCTTTTTAAACATACATTAAAGGACATTTTTTTTAGGTTGGGTGTGGGTTAACAGTTAACACCCTCCCGGGGGCATTAAGGAGTGGTATTGTGAGCGGTTTAAACAACGGTAACGAGAGAGGAGATGTGATATGTCTCTTGCTTGTGTCATGGGAACATAACTTTCCAAGTCAATAATACATTTGATCGAAAGAATTTTGATGTGAAAAGTAACATGGAAAAAGTAGTTTTTAGGTATTTAACTAAAATGTCATGGTTTTCAATGGCGAAGCTTAGTTGGGGGCTTGGGGCCAGGGGTGCCCCGACCCCCTGTTTTTTTTGCTACATAGTGTAATTTTACATGTTTTCGACCCGAAAAATTTATATGTATTGAGCTCACCCCCTAATTTAGGGGCCTGATGAAACACACCCCCCCCCTCCGAATTTTTTTTCAAGCTTTTTGGTTGATGGTTTTGACATAGATCAAATAAAATGACATGGTTTAATATTATGATAGAAAGAATTTTGTTGTGAAGAGTAACATGAAAAAGTTAGTTTCTAGGTATTTAACTAAAATGTCATAGTTTTGACATAGATCAACTAAAGTAACATAGTTCAAAGACGTTATAAGTTTAATTAAGTGTAAAAGAATCATATTTACTTTTTTCTTATTTTAATTACCATCTTGTATTTAAATAGTCGTCTTGATGAGACTAATGCTCTATAATGATATACCGAATTAAAAAAATACGTTGTTAAATTGTTGATTTTGTTAAAAATGACAATGATTCACAAGACTAAGGTACATTATATCAAAAACATAATGTTTTGTAATTTATCTTCAAAAATAAGATGATGAACAACAACCAAGTGACCAACCACACAAGCAATTAACTAGTTTTATACGAATTGGTTTTACAAAACCATGAGAAAACGAACCCTTATTCTTTAAAATTCGCGGTAAGCTTATACAGTTTAGGTGCCAAAAAATGAAATAAACACAAGTTTATGGGTAGCAGTGTAAGTCAGAAGAAAGATGAGGGGGTAAGCAAAAAAAGAGGGTGGTCCCGTATTTGGATTAAAATTTAAAGGGACGAGATTTAGAAAGATGGAGGGTAGGAGGGTGGATGAGTTAATGCCTGGTCTTTTTACGGGTCAGTGGGTCCCATGCACACGAATATGTTACGTTTTCTAACATGTGGGCCCACACATTACATCTTTATGGGTTGACCCGACTTTCTTCACCTTTGAACCCGTTGAGTTCAAGTTCAAACGAACCCCACCCCTATTATTTGCCAAGTCAAACCATTTGAATCAAATATGTTTAAGAGTAATTAAAAGATCAAACAAAAACAAGCATTAACTATAAGTTAAGTATGCAAACATGTTTAAATAAAAGCCATGTTAAAAAGGAGATGAACATAAAATATATACGAGAAAGTTAAGTATGCTAATTTTAAACTTAAATGATATAGATATATATTAATATAAAAAGATTGTCACTAAGAATAAGAAACATAGTATGGTAGTAAGGTGTTTTCTGCTATAAGAAGTGTAAAGGATTTAAATATTGCAATACATATTTAGATTTTTTTTTTTGAAAGGAGAATTTCATTCAACCAAAAACGCACAATTGGTCCTCAAAACAAGGGCCAATAGGCGAAAAAAACAAACCAAATCAACCCAAAGGGTACATATACCAACTAGACCACTCTACATCTATCAATCTAGAACGATTACAAATCCAAAAGAAAGTCGTATACTTGACAGTTTCAACAATCTCTATGGGTCTTCGAAGCTTATTGTTGAAGACACGATTGTTTCGCTCGTTCCAGATCACCCACATGGTCGTGTAAATTATACCTCTCAACACTTTTTTATCTTTCTTAGACATTTGATTAGCTTCCGGGATCTTTAAAACATCAGTAACATCGAAGAGGATAGACGGAGGAAGCCGGCACCAAGTTTCAACTCTGTTCCAGACTTCTTGCGTGAACCCACATCCCGTAAACAGATGCAACACCGTTTCTGGACCGTCTTTACACAACGTGCAGCTTGTATCTTGAGGGCGCACCCCTCGTTTAATCAGTTCTGCAATCGTAGGTAGGCGATTTAAAACCGCTCTCCAAACCATAACTTTACACTTGAGCGGGACCCAAACCTTCCATTTAATCTTCCTGTCAAGGCCATCGGTATTGGTATCCAAGAGCATAAGTTTTACAGACTTGACGCTGAAAAGGCCGTCTGCAGCCCCGTTCCATCTCCAACGATCAGTGCCACCTCTCCAATCGAAGTCGTGTATCTCCGAAAGAAGCTGAAAGAATTCACCGACTTCTGCAGCTGTGTTCGACTCGAAATCCAGTCCCAAGACAAATTCTTGATATTACTAGTAACCGAAATTCTATCTCCCACTTTCACCCATTTGTTTCTTTCTAATTTAAAGAGATTAGGAAAAGCCAACCGAAGCGGTTCGTCTCTAAGCCACGGGTCACCCCAGAAAGTAATAGAGTTACCATTACCAAGTTCACCAACAAAATGCGAATTCAGAGTAGACCCATTCGGAGTTTTCTGTTCCCCAACTTTAACTATACGTTTCCAGCAACCATTCGAAGACGCACTACATGGAAGTAACGCCCATGGGCGACAGTTGCCATGACACCCCAAAATAATCTTCTTCCACAAACCATTATCTTCATTTTTGAAACGCCACGTCCATTTTAAAAGGAGCGCGTCGTTAACATCTTGTAATCTAGAGATGCCCAGCCCTCCGTTCTTTTTAGGAGACGTCACAATCTCCCAAGACACCCAATGGATCTTTTTCTCTAGGTTAGCGCCCGCCCAAAGAAAACGACGCATAATAGCTTCCATTGCTTCAATAACCGCCTTTGGAGCTTTATAAAGCGACAAGTAGTAAACGGGGAGACTTTCTAAGACCGCTTTAATGAGAATAAGGCGGCCTCCAATAGACAAAAATTTAGCTTTCCAGGAAACAAGTCGCTTACGAATGATTTCAACCACCGGTTCCCAATTACAAACACGAGACATCTTTGCTCCAACTGGATTCCAAGGTAGGTAAATGGAAAACCACCTCTATTACACCCAAGAAAACCCATCATGTCATCAACTTCAGAATTCTCCACACCAACTCCATATATATTTGATTTATGGAGGTTAATGCGGAGACCGGAGCAAATGTAGAAGATACGAAGGACTCTAGCAATGCCTTGAATATTATCTTTAGACCACTCACCCATGATCAACGCGTCGTCCGCGTAGAAAAGATGTGTTAACGCCATATCTCCACTAGATAAATCAACGCCTTTAATGATACCAAGAGACTTAGCTTTATCAATAAGCCACGAGAGGGCTTCCATCACAATCAAAAAAAGAAATGGCGATAAAGGATCTCCTTGTCGAAGCCCCTTTTCACACCCAAAGTCAAAAGTAGGCGAGCCATTGACTAGGACCGCGGCTCTAGACGATTGAAAAATACCTTTTATCCACTCGCACCCACGAGGTTGAAATCCCATTTGAGACATTATGGAGAGCAAAAAACTCCAATTGACATTGTCATAAGCCTTTTCAAAGTCTATTTTTAGCAAAAAACGCCTTTTTCTTTCGCTTCTTCAAACAATCAATAACTTCATTAACCATTAAAGGGCCATCCAGAATGAAACGACCCGAGATAAAAGCGGATTGGGAATCGGAAATAATACGACCCATAACCTTTTTAAGCCGAATAGCAAGGATTTTGGAAATCACCTTACTAATCAAACCTATCAAGGTAATAGGCCTATAGTCTCTAAGACCCAACGGCGTTTTAGTCTTAGGAATAAGGGTGATGAAGGACGACCCGCACCCCGGGCTAATGGTAGCTGAACCGTGAAAGTCCAATAAAATCTTTTCAAAATCACCTTCAAAATAACTCCAAAATCTCTTGACGAAACGAAAGTTAAAGCCGTCTGGGCCCGGAGCCTTATTGGAACCACATTCAAAAACGGCACTTTTAATTTCTTGCCTGGAAAAAGGCGCCACCAAGTCTGCGCTTTCCTGTTGACCCAGCGCTCCAATGTTCGCGCAAACGAGGATAGGCGGGCTGGAGTGTCTTCTTTAAAATGGCACCTGAAAAATCTCATCACCTCTTTTTTGACCAAGGATGGCTTAGTAACCCATTCGCCATTGACCATCAAACCCGGTATAGCGTTTGTCGCCTTTCTCCCATTGACCACGTTATGAAAGAAATTAGAATTTTCGTCACCCAAAGCGGCCCATTTAACGCGGGATTTCTGTTTGATGTCTCGGGTCTTCAAAAGCTCAATTTCTTCCAGCGCCTTTTTGCACTCTGTCCAAATCCACATATCTTCTTCTTTAATATCATCATTCTCCAATTGAATCTCTATCTCGTCTTTCTCTTTTCTAAGCCGCGTTTCCTCCTCCCTTTCAAGAGCGCTATACCTCTTGAACCAGCCCCGTAAACGGCCTCTAAGTCTCTTTAATTTGTTAAGCAGATTCAAATCTGGTTTCCCTTCATCTTGCCATTCTTCCAACACTGATTGAATAACCTGCAAACAACCCGGGTCTATCCAACCAAGAGTCAAAAAGCCTAAAAGGCTTGGGCCCAAAGTTAGTGTCTTTTATAGTAAAAATAAGAGGCGAATGATCCGAACACTGTCTACCAAGCGCCCGGACATACGCATTAGGCCATTTGTTAAAAACACCATCACAAACCAGCACCCGGTCAATTCGGCTAAACTTACACACACCTTTTCTAGTGGTCATGCAAGTAAATTTATTCCCTTTCAGATCATACTCGCGTAACCCAGCTTCATCAATAAAAGTATTAAAATCCGGGCACACACCGGGTCAAAAACCGAGTTTTTTCTTTCATCCCTTTCTCTAACCGCATTAAAATCCCCGAGCACAATCCACCACCCGACATGCCCACGCATCAAATTAACGATTTTAGAACAAAGCAGCCTCTTACCGTCATTCGATTGTGTGAGCATAAATGTTAACAATATTTAAACCGAACCGTCCCCGCCAAGATTGTACCCGCCACATGTAAAATAGTTCGATCTTTGTTCCACCGTATCTTTAGAAAACAATTTTGGATCCCAAATGCTAATGATCCCTCCCGAGTTGCCAACAGCGTTAACAACTTCAAACTCAAAACCCGTTCCTCCCCAATAGTTAGAAACCAAAGAAGAGGAATATCACGTACCATAGTTTCTTGCAAACCAATAAAATAAGCCCCATGACTGATTTAAGCTGCTTAATACACCCAGCTTTACCTCTGCCCCCAAACCCACGAATATTCATAGAAAGACAGTTCATTTCCTTACCTCTTTGTACACCTTCATGAACAATGGATTCCTGAATTAACTTGTTAGAGTCGTAGAGATTCACGCCGAGTTTGGATCCCAAGAGGATTGTAGCTTTGACTTCGCTAACAGGGATTCCGAGCCACAACCGCCCTGGTACCCTCCATAGTCCTCTTCGGCTTCACTTCCACTTCCTGATTGAGTGTTAAGGTCGAAAGTCAGACCTATGCTGGGCTGAGTTCAAGTCGCCTCCACTATCTTGGTCCAGGTCCAGCAAAGAGTCTAGCCCAAATTGATCATCTTGGCATTTGGGCTTTTTACCAACCTTAGTCTTTTCAAGACTACTAGATTAGGCCGGATTGGGCCGGCCCAATGTTCCTAGTCCAGACTTTTTTTTCTTTTACTCACCAAACCCGATTGGTCCACCTTATCTGAATCAGTTACAATATTTTCTTCAAAGACAAATTGATTGCCAGGCACGAAATCCTCCATCTCTTTAAGACTTTCCTCATTCCTGTCCTCTAAATTAGGAAACTCATTAATATTATTGATTGATTAGGAGTTACCAAAAGAATCTCCTCCTCCCTAATCACCGGAGGAGGGTTGACGTTGACCACCGGCTCCTCCGTAACCGGAGCTGGATTTTCAGTCTCCATGACCGCCGGCTGGGATTCTTCATTGACATTACATCCTTATCTACGTCATATTCCCATGCACAGGAGTAGCGTTAACTTTAGGGGGGATTTTGTAAAACTCCGGTAGCCACACCCGGTATCCTCTTCAGCCCTTATAGCGAACTTTTTATTCCTCCAGATCAGCGACACCGATTCACCAATTCTCTTCTCTTCGCCCACTAACACCCCCACGTAGTCGTAAGATAGATCATCGTCAAAATCGGACCTTGACGTCCTGTGAACAATCTTACCGAACGCACCACCAACCATGTCAATAACTTCATTAGAGATAAGTTGCAAAGGAATACCGGTAAGGTTGAGCCAAGCCATCGTTCGAAGCCGAAAGACTGACCCGTCCAAACGTCCAACCTTGCAAACCTACCAATAACCTCCCTCGCCGCCTCAAGTGCTGAAAGGGCCTTCTGTTCGTCTTCGAAAGAGATCAAAGTGGAAAGACCTCCTAGATATTGAATCTTATACATGCCTGGACAAATATCATCATGATCACGTGAATACTCTTGAGAGCGTCCAGGTCGATCATACGAGCCACCAACGCCCTTCCATACAAATCTCGAAAGGCTTCAACCTCATTATTGATCACCAAGGACTTCTGGTTCCCCACCGAACTAGGCTTACCTGTAAGAGTTTCCGTGAAGGATTTTGAGCCATCATAAAAAGACTTAGGATTCCAGGCCGGGGGTCTGCCGCCATTCTTCTGATTCTTGATGTTATTGACGTTCTGACTAGAAGACGATTGTTGGTCCGTTCTTATTTCACCTTCCTCTAACGTGTATCTAGCAACGTTTGCCCGCAACCAACAATCTCCAATGCGAGTTTTGCATATCAATCTAACCAACTCGTTGCTATCTTTGACATCTAGAAACGAAACAAAACCAAAACGATTGCCAGCCTTGTCCCGTTTTCTAGCGATGTAGAGATCAAAAATATCACCATACGAACGAATAAAACCCGAGAGATCATTACCACTACACTTGTCTGGCAAGTTTGTAATAAATACCTTAGTAATTCTTGAGAGTATTTTGGCCGGAATGTTCTCCGGCCGGCGAGCCATACCTAGAGAGAATTTGTTTTGGTGTTTTTTTTTATGCAATACATATTTAGATAGTTAATAAAAGTTGATTAGGATTAGAAGTTGTCAAAAAAAAAAAATCTATTCAAACAATTTTCAGTAATTCTTCAATTGCTTTTATTATGTTGCCTTAAAGATAAGTTTAAAAATAACTTCATTAATTTGCCTTTTATTTGTCTAATTCTCTACAACACAAGATATATTGTGAGTTTTATTAGTTTTTAGCTATTTTGAGATTATGTGTTTTTGTTGTTTTGATTCTCTCTAACATAAACCATACATTCGTTTTGAACGTAAACCATATTTTCATTTTTTACAATTTTTTGGTTAAGTTGTGATTTATTATTATTGGTCTTGTAGTTCCATTACAATTCTTTCTTTCTTAATTTTAAAATTAATACATTAACAAAAATGTATTTCAAAATTTAAATATCAACATGTAGATAAGAAAGAGTATGACAGTGACATTAATTAAAATTATGTATTATAAAAAGGATAAGCACTTAGATTGTTATAAACATTTGTTTAGTTAGAAGCGAAGTAGTATATATTTGTCGGTAGCCAATGATCTCCAGCCCAGCTGGTTTGAGGTGGGAAGGTTTACCTCCTTGGAGGGTTCCTGCCCGGGTTTGGTCTCAGGTTCGATTCCCACGTTCCACCAAAAAAATAACCGTTGGGTTTGAAAGGAGAAACCCGTGTGGTTCTTATGGGATTCGATCCTGGGCAGTGGTCGCTTTACAACACGGGATTTACCGCTGAAACACTACTCTCCAAAAAAAAAATATATATTTGTCGGTAAGTTACCATGTTTAATTTAAATTTTTATTTTTATATGATTTAGTGATTCATTGCTTTCTTTGCAGTTTGTTCAATTAATTTTCTTTTTTCATTCAAGCTAAGGTCATTTTTACATTACATTCATTAATTAATTTTAGTATTAGTCTATTCTTGAGTGAAAATTCTTTTTTATATTGAATGATAATAACTCATGGTTTCATACATGTTATGATGTTAATATAAAAGAAAACAAGTATTCATGAATAATTGAATACTCTCATAACTTGTATATTATATTAGATAAAATAATCGTTACTAGTGTCTATAGAACAACCAAATACTAAAATGCATAACAAGCCTAAAGTCTTTTCATCTACGATAATAATTTAAGAATTATTTGTAAAAGCTTTAAATTTAGTTTGCACTATCAAGTAGTGAAAGGACCATACCCGTTGTCTTACTTCAATCTCTTCAAACAAAAAACTTTCACTTGAATGGAAACATAAACAAATTAGGACCCATACTATTGTGTGAAACTCTTTGGATATATTTCCTTCCAAATAACCAATCATTCATGCATGTTTTTGAAATTTTGAATGTTAAAACGTACGAGACTTTGTTTTAATACATTCCATAATATTTATAATAAATCTATTTGCCATAAACGATTAAACGTAAATAAAGAACCTAAACATATATATAAGACAACACATAAAAAACAAGTATGATGTAACTAAGTACAGTAGTAACGATGTGAAAGGTAGTGGACCAAATAAGACGATAGAAAATATATACCATAGACAGTAAGGCATCGATATCGATAGGTTAAAAGGGCCATCGGAATCTGTTTATCTTCAATAATAAATTTGAACAAATAAAGCACATTGTGCAAGAAACAAATTTACTTACAAATATATAAAGATTAAACAAACTTTCTTACTTCGACAAGAGGAATGTAGATCAACTTTAACACTTTTGCCTCGATCTATTTCCTTGAATCGCAAAACAAACATCATACGCCTCACCACAGGAGAGATATTTCTTTAACCACTTTCGGCATGAGAACACTAAATATTCCACCATTTCAAATGAGACGTATAATCAATCGACTACATAAACAAAACATATAAAAAAAGTAATAACTTGTGTTTTTTACAAAAACAGCTTACAGTTTACCATCTTAATAAATTCTTCTAAATTTCTTACTTTTTTCCACGGCTAATGTTATAACCCTACTTCATCACTCCAAATTAGTTAAACTACATTATTGTCTATGTTTGAACCCCGAAATCTCCTCTAATTGGCATAAGCCTCTACCAATAGGTTACCCACGTATTTCCAACCAAAACTTATAAAAAATAATAATATCTGTTTTTAACAAAAACAACTTACAATATACCAACAAATTCTTCTAAAACTCTACCTCATAATCCAAAAGAAATATAATAAACTGGTCCAAAACTTTAAACTCAAAACATCTCATTTAATCATTACAATATTTGGGAAGAGATAGAGTCGGTTCAAGTATATCCACATGTTAACATAATTTGTTACCGATATGTGAAATTCGGGTTAACCAATGAGTTGATTAGATAACCATAGGTTAAGCAAGAGACACTTGAGCACCACATAAAAAGAGTTATCTACAGTCCCATTAAACACCAAAACTTATTAACACAATTTCATCAAACACTCTCTAACCCCACCCATACCCCCCCTTCCATTTATGGTCCACTAACCATTTTCACAAATCCATCTTAATTACTCATGGACTTACAATCACCACCAACCACCACCACCCCCACAGCCACAACCACCACCCCAACCACCACCAGCCCAGTCAAAAACCTCGATCCGGACCCTCGAACCAACCCGAATACCGACCCGAAACAACACCACCTCCCCCACCGTTCACAAACGGTGTCCTCAAACGCCTCAAGCCACGTCTCCACACAAATCCAGTGGTTATCACTTACAAAGAATGTTTAAAAAATCACGCCGCCACCATGGGCGGTCACGCGGTTGACGGTTGCGGTGAGTTTATGCCGTCCATGACGTCATCTCCGACCGACCCGACGTCACTAAAATGCGCAGCATGCGGATGCCACCGTAACTTCCACCGTCGTGAACCTGATGGATCGTTTCAAACATTGCCTCACCCGTCCAACACGTCATCGAATACCAACCGCACCACCGTCCCACCCACCACCACCACCACACAACCACTCTCCGTCGCCGGAGCTAGAGAACAAAGTATCTCTCCTACAGATTCTCCATCACCACCTCCAATCTCCTCATCTTATTACCCATCAGCTCCACATATGTTACTAGCTCTTAGCTCTGGGTTACCAGCACCACCATCAGAAAACACAAATAACCACTACTCAATTCCGGTGTCTAATAACTTAATCGGGTCTGTTGGGTCACTCGGGTCAAACTCAACCGGAAAAAAAAAAGATTCCGGACGAAATTCACACAAGATCAGAAGGAAAAAATGCATGAGTTAGCCGAACAAGTGGGATGGAAGATGCAGAAGAAAAGATGAAGAGTTTATTATTAATATCTGCAACGAAATTGGTGTGGACAAAGGAGTGTTCAAAGTCTGGATGCATAATAATAGATGACGTTTGGGAAGAAAGATGAAAGTCACCATGTTGGTAAACAACGGGTCTTCTTCCGGTGGTGGTGTTGATTTTTTAAATTATTAAAATAACCAGTTTCAGCTACAACAACAGTTTGAGCAAACAAACAGCAACAACAACAACCGCAACAAAACGATAGTGGTAGCAGTGGCGATGGTGATGGAGATGGAGATGGGAATGGTATGGGAGCTAATGGTTCATCGTCGTCGTCTTAATTATTAATGGTGATTATGGATAATAAGG
>CM061223.1:111040-166742 GCA_030844895.1 Ambrosia x helenae
TTTAATTAATTAGTCATTAACACTTAATCCTACACATTCTCAAATTTTGTCTTACACATGTCAAAATTTATCCTACATATATGAAATTATCACACGTTTCTCCTACACATATCGAGATTGTCATACGTTAATCCTACACATATAAAAATTCAACTTACATTTGTCCCACACATCGAAATTACCCTCAATATAAATTAGATTGATATGAAAGAATATATTTGAATTGAATTAAGAGTTTTCATTAATTTAACTAGTTTAGGGGGGTTACAGAAATTTAATCATTTATTTAACATTAAATACAATTATTATATGGAGGATTCCTATTAGTTCAAATTTGTTCTTTTTCTTCTTATAATACTTTTTCTTCTCATTTGAACTCTCCACTATATATATATACTTAAACACTTAAATCTAATTGAAGGGGAAATGATCAACATACAAGCATTAAACGTTTAAAAACCTGGATTTATGTATTTGCCTCTCGACAACAACTAACAAAATATTAAATTAAGATTCACTAATAAAAGAAAATTTCTTATGTCAAATATAATGTAGCACGCTAAAACCATGACAATTTAATGTTAACTTAAAGTTTCAAGGATAATGAATTGCTAGAGTAAACGTACTTGTTAGTTTAACTAACTTTAATGAATATTTCCTTATGTGTAATAAATACCCTTTGGTAGACCTGATTCGATTCCTGCGGGCTGCAATTGAGACACAAGACAATACAAGGTGAGAGCTTGTGGTCCAAGTGATGCAAGTTGGATCCTGCGCTGACCCGGTTTTCATCCGCTGTTACTCCAGCACTCGTGTGGAGAGCGTCATCGTTCGATGGTAAAAATAGATGTAAAAACGTTAAAACTACATACGCACGTTGCGGCTTGTCAACTCGAAAAAATTGCATTGAAACATAAAGCTAAAAACATGTTTAAGATACAGGATAAAATTCAAAGTTAAAAAGTGTAGGGGTTGAATATAAAAGATGAAAACTATTAAGGTTAAAAGTAAAAAAACAAAGTAGAGTACAACCTACAAAGCATGGTGTACAACGTTTTCATTCACAAACACTTATTAAGTACGATGTACAACACCATGAAGTACAAACCGCTTGTTAATTAATACTCTCTCTCTCTCGGCGCTCTCTCTCTCTCTCTATATATATATATACTAGTGGGTTGACCCGCGCGTTGCAGCGGGACACAAGTTATGGTGAACATGTGTACGTACAAACAATGTTTTATATGATAAGTTTTAAGAGTAGAAACTATGCACATTTGTATGCAAAGGATAACCCAACAAACCAAAACATGAATATTAGACATCAAACAATTATAATCTCCGTAGATGATAAATACATGATAAATTCTATGTAAATCGTAAACTTGTATAATACACAAGCCCTTTTTAATTTTTTCTACTAATCTTGATCTGCTTATTGAAGTCTTTCTGGATACTAAAAAGAATAACTATAACTAACAATTTTGAAGTCAAATATGGGTCTGTTTGACTCCAAAAGTCAACCAGCAATCTGCAATAGTTTAACTTACCTGCAAATTTAAATGGTAGCTGGACAGGATTCTCCTCGGCACAAAGAATTGCGGCTGTTATCAAGATTTTGAAAGGGATTCAGTTTCTAAGCACACATATCACACAAAGGATATTTCCTAAACAACCTTGAGATTCGAGGGTGTTTCTTTGTTCCTTAATTGCCTCCAAGTTTATATTGGGCAATGAAATCATAAAATCATATGATTCGTCAGAAAAGGGAATAAACCTTAAAACAGTTACAAAAGTAACACCATCACTACCATTTAAATATTGGAGGATGCTGATATGTAGGTCTTGTTAAGAGCCTTATTCCCTGCAACAAATGTTAAGGTATATTACTCTAGTAATAGGCTAATAACAAATATAAAGGGAAAAAAAGGATTCAATAGTTTATGCATACTTAAAATATAGAAAATTAATGTGCTTGATTATTAATAATTTACATAATGTTGGATCATTCAGTTCAATCCATAACCTGTTATTCATAATCACCTCTATACCATGAAATTGCAACAATGATGACGATTGAGAATAAGGGTAATACCTTTGCATTGCAAACGATTTGGCAAACCTTCACCAGTACGGGTCAAAAAACAAGATGATTAAATTTCTTGGTTTTGTTTTTGTATGAACCAACTGGGTCATTGTGCAACTCCATAACTGAGTGAACAAATTGAGTATGTTCTTTATGATCAAAATATCCAAGAGGCAGATATAGCATGAAAAAAAAGAAAGATTATAACCTGAGAGAAAATGGGTTAAAAGCAAAACAAGCGTCACAAAGAAAAGAAACGGTCGCCATCCAAAACACACTCGCATCTCTAAATATCCTTTTTTTGCAGAAATGGAGAGCAAAAACATTAGTCCTATCCAGAAAATGTGACTGTAAATTGGACACTTGGTTTTAAGCTCGGCAAAACGGGCAAGGTGGGGCGGGAATCAGACAAAATGGGTTCGGGTCAAAATAAGCCCAAATTAAAAAAGGTTCAATTTGGTTAGGATCAAAGCGGGTTCACCAAAATAGGTTTGCAACAAAACGGGCTCTAACCAAAATAGGTTTTCGACAAAACAGCCTTTTTTAGAAAAAAATATTAAATGACAAAAAATTAGTAATTATGCTAATAATAACTTCTATCATTCATCAACCCCAACCACCCTTTTGACTAATTTTAACATATGTAGATCAACAACAGAATCATTTACATGACATCTTCAAAAAAGGTAATTATATTTAAACTAAAAGCCAAAGATTAGTACAGACCCAAAACTCGATACATAACGTACTATAAAGCATGACTTACATAACTGCTGCCCCAGATTGGGGAGAAATATATCAAACAAATCAAAACCAATAAAAATAACAAACCTGAAATTTACGCGCTTTTAGACTGCAACAATTCTTCCTAAACTGAATTAGCAAAGGCGTTCCCCAAAGACTGAGACAAGGTAATCACAGATGGCTCCCATACTTTGACATCAAGTGTCAATGATCGTACCTGCAATCAAATGTTTCCATCAAGTTATTATCATAATCTTATTATTGAATGAGACTTGATAAAGGTTTACCTTTGATATGTGAACACAAAGGTTACGGTGCACACCAAAACATTCAATGCAGACAAGAACTCCAAGATTCAATCAAGCCCAATCTGGGTCAGGGGCCCCACACAGCACACTTGTCGTTTCCCACAAACCCTACGGAGCACTTCTATGGGTTTTGGAACCCGATTGTAGGTGATGTAAAATTCTTGATAGGCGGCCTGGATTAGGGTAGGGAGGTCTCTCAGATATGTGGAATTCCTCAACAACTGTGTTGTTGTGATCAAAATCAGAACTTTCAAATAAACTACTATCATTTGAAACAATGAAGCGATAACTCGTGTTATCTTCGCTATCCAATCCATTTGATCCAGGGTGCTTTCCGCCTGCAAGTCATGCAACATCACAGTTAAAAATGCTCTTTGATATCAACGTTAGTAAGATTATTTAGAGGTAGATCACTTGCAAAGTGTAATTTTATGACAGTGAAATAATCCGAAAGCAGAATCTAAGGTCGGATTGGTCGGCGTCAATTTTGTTGTTAATGTTAAGAGGTTCACAGTGTGATGAGCAACAGATTTCTCATCATGTACTCCACCGCCGCCATGGTGATGAAAAGAAAGCCAATGACTTAGCAGCCCGTGCCCCAGTTCAGAACTATTTCTCTGAGCAGAAATTTTAGTGCCAGAACCCTAAAAATATTAAATTTAATATTAATAATAACCATAAGATCATAGCCATAAATAAGCATAAACTTATAGAAGGTTTACTGCTTTGTTTGCGATAATAGTACAACATTCCTCGGCTATCAAGAACAAAAAACCTTCTTTTCCAATCCTCCCTCAAGTTCGATGAGCGTTTTGAAAGATAACCTTGCCGAATTGTTTAAACCTGATACATATAGACAGGTTTTAAAGCGTAACCTTCTACACACTACACCTGAGAGATAAAAGGAAGTAAGACTAAAGATGATTAAAAACTCGATTAAAGTTACATGATATTTGAATTCAGAAGCCAAAAAACAACATAAATCACATATTTTAGATGAGAAGAATAACACTATATTATCTAGGATTATGTTTAATCTAATTCATTTCACCATACCATCATAGCCACGAAAGAGTTTATAGAACTCACAGTATAAATTCCTAAATCCTAATCCACCCATTAGAAAAAGGTTACCTTTCTTCATTCAAAGTATGCAAAGGATTTTCTTTAGATGAGAAGAATCAGGGAGAGAATGAGAGGCGGTGAGGGTTTTAAAGAGGGGAGTAGCTGGAAAGACAACAAGTGAACAGACAATCAATTGCTATTCAATAAGGTTCAATTGCTATTCATTCAATTGCTTCAATTACAACTCTTCACATGCCTCAGCAAAAGCAAAACCAAGAGCAGGGTAGGATAGGAAAACAATATCTAGTTTTAACTAAAATGCCATCATAAATTTACTATTCTAACCCCATTAAGTGTCTTAATTGTCACCAAGATTCCTATAATACCCTTAAATGTAGTGCTTAAATTTGTTGTACATGTTGCTTTTTAAGTTGTATGGAAATGAAAATTACTATCTTGTTCATCACTCCTCCTTAATAAGATAACTAGTGGGAATGCCCGCGCGTTGCGGCGGGTAATCCGCATCAATGAAGACGATGCCTGAGCAGACAATCCTAGATTTAAAACAAAATACGCAAGCCAAAAGGAAACAACATCGTCTATATACAAATAAAAGAAAGTTTTTATACACCTCATAACAAAAACACGTGTGAAACCAAAAGGAAAACAAAAAAAAAGGCAAAAAAGTACTGTACCGAGAATATTCGGTACTGGTACTGAGCTCATCCCTACACGTGTAAGAGGTTTAAGAGTATATGCAAATAATCAAATACACAATTGGATTGTCGAGCTTGTAATTGGGATGTGTAGTATTTTCCGCCACCTGCAACATATCGATCTCTAATGGAATCCATAGAAACTGCATTGCTCTTGCACCAGCTATTCACATTAGACAAAACACTTTTGGCTAATCTGCATGAAGATGATCCAGTGGTTCTAGCAACTCATCACAACACACATAGTTCGTCTCCACCACCACACCTCTTTTCAGCAGCTCCACTTTCATCGGAAGCCGGTTTTGCACATCATGCTACATAAAAAATGATTCTTTTTTGGAGCTTATTTAACCCAAAGCATATTGCAAATGAGGAAGAGTTTTGCTATCTGTTTAAGGCTTTTGAATATATTTGTATTTTAATTTTTCATTGTTTATACACAAGCCGTAAGCTCGAACTGTGAAACCAAACTGTTAGTAAAAGTTTGGTTTGGTTCGGTCATTATTATTCAACGGTTTGATTTTGGTTTTGATGATTAAAAAACCCCTGTTACTCATGATTGATTCACGGTTTGATTTAAAAACCATGTAAACCGGACCATGAACACCCCTAGTTTTGAGGGTCAAATTGGTAATTTTTGTTGAACGGGTCAAATGGGTTTGACCTTATAAGTTAAAGTGTATGCATTTAAAAGAGAAGATGAAAACTAATATTTATTATAGGACCTACCTGGATGCCTAAAGTATCCTCCAATGAGTTGATCACAGCTACATTCTAGCAGGTGTCCAGCACTCTCCAGCCAAAGTGCCCTGGGCTAGCAGCTGGAATTCATCCCAGTTCCACCCTAGTTCATAGACCTTGAAAAACACTAACCAAGATGATGATTTAATTTAATCTGAACATCCCATATTCTCTTCACTTATATATTACTACAAAATTCAAAATTTATAAAGTGCAAATTTCTTGATAAACATGTCATTTATATGGAAAACATCATCTTATACCATTGGAGCTAGAAATAAGGCAGCATCAGCAACCCTAGAAGTGATAACAACATTGAGATTGCACTTCTCAAGACACTCCACAATAGGAGCAGCCCCTAGATACATGCTTATAGCCTGAATGCATTAATCCAAAGTTAAAAGGAGTAGAAATCAATGTTAACTTCAATGTATCAATAATGGAAGGAGAACATGCAATAATAAGTCCAGTTGTTCATTTATTTTTAAAAAAGATGATATAATACCAATATATGATTTAATCAAAAAATTATAAGTAACACAGAGATTATACAAACTCAGTAATATATTGGACACTATAGAATTCCTATGCCTATTCAGAATGGTGGAAATCAAGTCAAGTCTCATGAGTTAAAAACATGTGGGGAACCTTAATCAAAAGAGTATCTCCATACCCATGATGATCTGACATTAAATTAATAAAATGATGTAATATGAAGAAATAATTGGAAGAGTAGGATACATACCCATTCTTGGCCGTTGCATACTCTTCATGAACCGCGCTAAATATCTCCTTCATCCTAGGCTCCGGTGGAAGAAGAGACAAGTCCTTTAGCTTTTTAGCAACGTCTCTAGTCAAAGCTCCTTTGGAGGTATGTCAATGGAAAACCACCAAATCAGGTGCCAGCAGTCCCACCTCTGATAACAATGTTTTTCAAACATCACTAACAATTATAAGAAAAAATGGTAGGTTGAAGCATGATTCACACCTTACACCATTCAATATCTAAACCTTTGGCAGTTGAGAAGGCCACCCCTGAATACGAATATCGGTCAACAATCAAGGTAGTACCACTTTTTATCTTCGCCTCCATCAATGATCTGAAAATCATGGGTAAAAGCTCTATAAGAACATGACAAGCGCATAAAACCATAGCCTTTAGAAATGGAACACCGAAGGTTTTAGACGCCTTTTGCACTTTTTTAACATACAAAGACAACCTCATACTTTGATTTGCACATGCCTTCCAAGTAGACGTTAACACAAGATAACTTAGTACACCGGATAGTATAATTTCATATTTCAAATACTGAATAAGAAAACAGTTTTTTAATTCAGTTACAAGTTCAAGGGTTTTGTAAAAATCAATTCTAAGTTCCATTTAGAGCCTAACTGATTTAAAGAATGTATTTTAAGGATGATGTTTACTGTTTGTAGTTTTCAATTTTTTTTTTTTTTTTTTTGGATCTAGTACCTTTCATTAAAACAAAATACGGAAGTTACATCACAATAGAAGGTAGACGGGCAACAAGCTGCGCCGCCACCCCTTTTTGAATAGATCAATATATGTATTTGGTTCATGCTTCGGTATAAGTAAAAACAGTTCTAGACAAAGGTAAAAAACCAAACTGGTACCCGCTGATTCATTTTCCCATTTTTTCGGTTCCTTTCCATAACAACAATGATTATGACAGCTTCAAGGGGTAAATTCAGTTTTGCGATAGAATCCAATTACATGAAGAAAAGGATCTAACTAACCTTTTCTCCTAACAATTTGAAGTAAACAGAAGATGAATTGTGTGATCATCCAGCTGAGATTGATTGGATAGATAGGATGAAATCATTTTTACCACAATTGTATCTCTATCTGGAAACCGCCATGATTCTATGGGATACCCAAGACCATTTAAGTATGAGGCAAGCCTACCAGACTATGAGGTCTTCCCACTTCGATCCAAATCTTCTAGAACAATAAGAGCACCTCATTTATCACTTTTGTTATTATTTTCCATGTGAACTCTTCTTGAAGCACGCTTATATGAAAACCGAGGTTTGATGATCTTTGTGCACTTACGACCCCGAAATTTCTACACCCAAAAAGTTTATCGTTTAGCAAACGCTTCAACGGTTTACTTTGAGGAAAACATAACTAACCTTGATCAAAAACTTGGACAAGTAATAAAACATATGGTTTATATATATAATAAAAAACAATAGTAAACTCAAAGGTGTCCTGAAGTAGATGGGTTTTCCTCTGATTAACCTATAACATTTAAACCAAAAATTTGCCATCCGTCTACGATTCAAATAAATAACTAAGATTGCTTTGAAGGGTGCAAGATAAAAGTTCCAGCATACGGTTTAATTTTCTAGGTTTGTCACAGAAAAAGTAAATGAAAATGGTATAAATAGTTGAAAAATCAAAGTTGATGTAAGAGTTTTTGTCAGCTAAAATGTAGGGTAAACCAAAATGATACATGTATTATTCTTATTATAATTTAAAAGTAAAAGAAAATTGAACTTACAAAAGCTTAGAGAGAGTGAAATGGGAAGCATGCATGTTTGTTCTCCAAACCTCACAAACTAAATTTATATAAAACATTTCATCTTCAGATAACTGAACTTTTCTAAATTGCACTTGTTGTAACTTAAACAAATAAAAAGCGGTGCACACAACATACAGAGTAAACGACTTCCCCGCTCAATAATTTCTTTCGAGCAAACTGAACTGGGCGTATTAACTAAATAAGATCTATAGTTGCATCTTATTTTCTAAAAACGCCTAAATTTCTTTGTGACAATTTATTGAACACCTGGTGGGTGCTATTTGTTCCGCCAGATAAAAAGAACACCCACATATCCAAAATCATCGAGCGAGCATAAACAAACTGATCAAAATATTTAGCGAAATAGGAAATCAAAAGCAAAGCAAGATTTGATATGATTTAACAGCAAATAATATTCATCCTCTTCCTGATAATTTGACATGATCTACACAACAACAACAACAACAATACAAATTTACAATTTTTTTTATTTAAACACATATAACCACTCCCTACTGGTAAACTTTTAATTTCAAATCCATAAGAAAAAACAATCTTAAATTAAATTTAGTAGATAATTTTATAACAAAATTAAATTGACCAAATGTAAGACAAAAAAAGAAAGAGGACGAACCTTGGTGGTGGAATTGTAGAATTAAAGCGTCGATTAGAGTATGCATAAACGGAAATTTCATATCTTATTATTATTATTATTAAGAATTATTATAGGTGTGAAATCATGAAATCACCAAGATATAATCTCATTTAACCATCAATTTATTCATGTCTGCAATCAACTTAAAAAAAATTACCACTAAAAGCAAGGCCATCTTCTCTGTTGTAGTGCAACATCCACTTTCTCTAGCAAGTTTGAAAAACGAATTCGGGCCAAATCCTTCCCTGTCTTTATAACTTGATTAAAAAACCACCACACACATTCTCTTACCTTCAACATACGATGAAGCTGTGGGTGATGTCTCTCCTTTCAATTAGAACAAAGAAGATGAAATTGAGTGCTGAATTGGATAGAAAAGGAAGGAGGAAGAAACTTTCTTGCAAGAGATGGGTTTTGCTTGCGAGAGAACTTGATTTTGCCCATGAATTGCAGCTAACAATGGAGTTAACTGTGTCGATGATTGATATACATGATGAACCGACTTCAATGTACATTTAACCCCATTCAATGATGGGGCGTTTGAGAAGAAGAGTTGTGGAAGTCGATTAGTCTGGACAAGACAAAGGGCAGGGATGGAAAACATTTTTAGGTTTTAACTAAAATGTGAATACAAATTTACCAATATACCCTTGTAAGTGTCTTAATGTTCCACAAAGTTCCAATTATACCCTCGTTATGTAAGCATAAATCACTTGTGCATGTTGCTTCTTAAGTTGTACGGAATTAAAAATTACTATCCTAGCCGTCACTCCTCCTTAATAAGATAATATAGATATAGATATATATAATTAAACACTTAAATCTAATTGAAGGGGAAATGATCAACATACAAGCATTAAATGGTTAAAAACCTGAATTTATGTATTTGCCTCTCGACAACAACTAACAAAATATTAAATTAGGATTCACTAATAAAAGAAAATTTCTTTCGTCAAATATAATGTAGCACACTAAAAACCATGGCAATTTAATGTTAACTTAAAGTTTCAAGGGATACTGAATTGCTAGAGTAAACGTTACTTGTTAGTGTTACTAACTTTAATGAATATTTCTTATGTGTAATAAATTCTTCAGTTGGTGAAGGGACGGTCTTTTCTTTGGGAGACCTGAGTTCGATTCCCGCGGGCTGCTTTTGAGGGACACAAGACAATGATGGTGAGGCTTGTGGTCCAAGTGATTCAAGTTCGATCCTGAGATGACCCGGTTTTCATCCGGCTGTTACTCGAGCACTCGTGTGGAGGCAGTACGGTTTTCGGGCGGACACCGAAGCCCCCACCGTGCCAGTATGGACCCGGTTCAGACAACATATTCTGGGCGAGTGGAAAGGGTTAGGGTCTGCCGATTAGGAAGGTGTGATGAACTTTTGCCACTTCTGCTTTGAAAAAAGTCATTGTTCAAAAAAAATTATATAATTGATATAGATATATCAAATTGAATTATAATAATTATATTAATAATTGTAGTTGTAAAGATTCCATTAAAACTGATTGAATGAGTTTTGTTATTAATATAGATAGATTCTCATTCACTATGTTTCTAATGATTTATGTTACACTACCATTATTAATATAATTAATAATTCAATATATTAGAAATAGAAATAAATTATTAGACATACTTTGAAAAGGTTTATTAACTGACACAATGTAATTAGTTAAGCTTTTGTGAGACTTTCATATTGTTTTAAACAAATAAATAAAATAAACAAATCAACATTAATGTTTTTTTTATCTATACTAATAAAAGACAATACATGGGAGCGTAAAAATCCCTTCCAAAGTCTCTCATTTTATTATTTAAAACAATTTATTATTTAAATTTGTTTCTTTATTTAATAATTCTTACTTATACGGTTTTGATTGGTTACACCTATAACTATTAATATAATTCCTGAAATTAAGTTTAATATACTTACATACATACATATATATATATATATATATATGTATATATGTTCTATGTTTTTGTAAATAAATTAAGACAATTATATTTAAATACAACATTAGAAATAAATTATTAGACCTAACTTCAAAATGTTTATTAACTAACCGAAGTCAACTTTATTAAAAAAATATTCACTGTTTTTTAAGATAGCATAGTTATATGTTATTAAATTTAAATATAAATTGTGTACCTTAAATTAAGGTATTTTTTATATTTGGTCTTTCACTCTAAGTTTAAAACTATATTTCTTACAATTTTCTAAACAAATAAAACAAATTAATTTACATTAATTTAAATAATTGATTTAATACAAAACTAAATACACTTGGTTATTTTCATATTACAATAGTTTACTATATAAAATACATTTTATATGTGAAAATCATTGTTTGAAATCTTCATTGACTTTGTTTGTTTAAGTTACTCCAACTGAGCAATGCAATATCTAAGTAAGTGTCCACAATATTTTCATTACTAATTTGTTTCAATCTTCACTTTCATGCTAATAATTGACGCAATCTTTTTTTATATAATTACAGTCAAATTGAACTAATAAATTTTATTATGTTTAACGACATTGATGTTAGAAAAAATGATTATATACTCAAGGTTAGAAATTTCTTTAATTTACTCCAACTGAGCAATGCAATATCTAAGTAAGTAACCATAGTCTTTTCATTACTAATTTGTTTCAATCTTCAATTTCATGCTAATAATTCACGCAATCTTTTTTTTTATATAATTACAGTCAAATTGAACAAATAAATGTCATTATTTTTAACGACCTTGATGTTAGAAAAAATGATTACACACTCAAGGTTAGAAATACTTATACTTTGGAAGAAACTTGATGTCAAATTTCAAAATGAACAATACTCGATTGAGATGGTTTAACGGGTAAGGAGGTACTTTTAAATTAACTTCATTTTTTATATATTAGCCTATATAGATTTATTCTTATTACTTTTGATTTTTTTTTTTTGTACATGTAGTCTACAAGGTAACAAACACGTATGAAAAATATATTTTGGAAAGTTTGAAAAAAGTTTTACGTGAATATAAATGTTTTTACAAGAAATTATTAAAAAAGAAATGAATATTTTATATTTTTTTTGTTGTAAATACATTTTTTTATTTTCAATATAATATGTAATCTAAGTTTTTTATTATACTTATAAATTTATATATAATTTAAATTGTTTAACCCGTGTATTAGGGGTGTTCTTTTTAACCGATAACCAATAACCGAACCGAACCCAAAGTGACCCGACCCAAGATACTACCTTACCCGAACCCGATTAAGTGCATACCCGAACCCGAATAGAGTCTTTAGGGTCGGTCTTCGGATTAGTTTTGTATAATTCGGGTTGACCCGAATAAACCGAATAATTCAAAAATAAATAAATCATCCAGTTCCATATTTTTATGTATATTGGAGTAGTGTTTTTGTAGCCAAATTTGCAACTAAATATTGTAGCCCTTGTTGTGGTTTTATTTTACACATATTGTAGCCCAAATGGATAGAAATACGCAACCCAAATGGTTGGAAATATGTAACTCAAACACCCGAACCATTAAACCGATAACCATTTAACCTGACCCAAAAAACCCAAACCCGATTAACCCCATAACCAATAACCATTTAACTAGATTGGGTCGGTTATCGGGTAATATTTTCACAATTGAAAACCCGAATAACCCGATAATCGAAAACCAAACCCGATGAACACCCTTATCGTGTATCACATAGGCAGATAACTTAGTTCACTAATGAAAAGAAATTTCTTTTCATTAGACCCTATGGTTCTCCGGGTGCAAGAAAATTGTAACCTCCCATTTCATGCATGGTACCTTGATGATGGGACGATTATTGGTGAGGCCACCGAGGTTGCGAAAGCCTTAGACATCATTCGGAAGGAGGGGCCATCCCTGGGGCTTCAGCTAAATGTTAAGAAAACTGAGGTTTTTTGGCCGTCTTGTAATGGGGTGAAACTTAGGGACGGACTGTTCCCCAGTGGGATTGGCAGGCCAGAAAAGGGGGTAAAGCTCCTTGGAGGGGCTGTTAGTCGGGACTCCTACTTTAGACGGGAATTGGCAGGGCGGAGAGCCTCGCGCGCGGTTGATCTTATGAAACTTTTGCCCTGCCTTAGGGATCCTCAGAGTGAACTCCTCTTGCTCAGATCTTGTATGGGGGTTGCCAAGTTGCTTTTTGGTTTGCGGACCTGCCAACCCGCCATGATGAATGAAGCGGTATCATGTTTTGACAAGGGCTTGCGGGAAGCCATCGAAGACATAGTGGTATGTGGGGGTCCATTTTTTAGTGACCTACAGTGGCGATTGGCGTCCTTGCCGATGCGTTTGGGAGGATTAGGGCTCCTCTCAGCAAAGGATGTTGGGGTGTATGCTTTTGTCGCATCGCGAGCTCAATCTTGGAACCTCCAAGACCACATCTTAAGGAATAGCGGGGTTGTCGACATGGACTTGGACTACATGCAAGCCCTCGAAAGGATAAATGACTATCTCCCAGGTTTTGATATTGGCGGTTTTTCTAACAAGGACACCGCCCCCCCCCCCCCAAAGCCTCAGAAAACTTTGGCGAATGCCCTTTTTGGCAAAATCGCACAGAGCCTGGGTGAAGCTTTTGATCTGTCCCCCCGCCAAAAGGCAGTTATTCAATGCTTGCAAAGCCCCCATGCCCAAGATTTCCTGAATGTTATCCCAATCGAAGGTTTGGGCCAAACCATGTCTAGGGTTGAATACAGGGCAATTCTTAAATATCGTTTGGTGATCCCCATGTACCATGAAGATGAAGTTTGTCCGATTTGCCGTAAGGCATGCTTGGACAAATACGGGGAACACGCGGTTCATTGTAAGGAGTTGCCTGGTTTCAAATATAGGCATGACTGGGTCCGGGACGCTCTTTGGGACATTTTAAGAAGGGCTGGGATCTCAGCCAAGAAGGAGGCTCCTGTGAATTTCCTCTCGGACCCCGCAGAAGGGAGATCCACCCTACGTCCAGCAGACCTGCTTGTCTTTGGGTGGGCCGGGGGGAAACACGCTTGTGTCGACCTAACAGGTGTATCTCCCCTGGTTGGTTTGAGGGATAATGGCTTTGTAGCAGGGCAAGCGGTGCGGAAAGCAGAGGCGAAGAAAGTTGAGAAGCATGCTAAAGCTTGTGAGGAGAACCAACACGTTTTTGTACCCCTGGCATTTGATACCTTTGGCTCCTTGGCACCGGAAGCCATCCGTTTCCTGACCAGAGTCCAACGGGTTATCCATAGCAGTGTCTCAACTCCGGGGGGCATGGGTTCGTGTTTAGTAGGTTAGGGTTTGCCGTCCAGAAAGGGGTGGCGGCGCAGCTTGTTGCCCGCCTGCCCGCTATCTTGATGTAATGTTTTGCGGTTATGTGTTAATTAATAAAAAAATTCATTGGAATACTAAAAAAAAAAAAAATATGATGTAGCACACTAAAAACCATGACAGACAATTTATTGTTATCTTAAAGTTTCAAGGATAATGAATTGCTAGAGTAAACTTTACCTGTGAGTTTTACTAACTTTAACGTAGATCCAAAATTTTATTACTTATATGTTATTAAAATATGGAAGGTTAAATATTAAAATTCATCTTAATTAGTTATGAAAATTTCATTGTTAAGATAATAATTAATTCCGTTAAAAAAAACAATTTCCCGTTGAAAAATAAAACAAAATAATTATTTAAAGCAATGAATATTTTATATTTTTTTTGTTGTAAATACATTTTTTATATATTTTCAATATAATATGTAATTGAAGTTTTTTATTATACTTATAAATTTATATATATAATTTAAATTGTTTAGCCCGTGTATCACATAGGTAGATAACTTAGTTCACTAATGCCATTGGGGTTGGTGGCCCAATGGTAGAAGCAAAGCTTCTAGGAACACCTAAGGAGGAGGTCATGGGTTCAAGTCCCACAACGAGTAGAAATTTGCCGTTAAAAAAAAAAAACTTAGTTCACTAATGAAAAGAAATTTCTTATGTTAAATATGATGTAGCACACTAAAAACCATGACAGACAATTTAATGTTATCTTCAAGTTTCAAGGGATAATAAATTGCTAGAATAAACTTTACTTGTGAGTTTTACTAACTTTAACGTAGATTCAAAATTTTATTACTTATAAATATGGAAAATTAAATATTAAAATTCATCTTAATTAGTTATGCAAATTTCATTGTTAAGATAATAATTAATTCCGATAAAAAAACAATTTCCCGTTGAAAAATAAAACAAAATAATTATTTGTCACCAAATAGTTATAAGCTTAATTGGTAGGATACACCGTACATGATTAATAATTTGCTATTTTAAAAACTTTTCAAGATTTTCAAAATCATTTAATGAAGATAAAAGTTCTTTCTTTGGCTATACGGTATGGAATGGATCTTCTTGCGCTTTATTGTGTCACATCAGCGCAACGTAGACAAAGTCTCTATTCAATAACACATGTGCGATGGAATAACGTGCATTAATAAAAGGAAAAAGGAAACAAAGAAAAAGAAAATAAGAAAATGTGACTGATTGAGACAAATGGGCTCCACTTTATCAGCTCCTTGTTGCTCGTTATTGTGCTCACGAGCAAACAATGGTGGCTTCTCAATGACGCTCAGAAAATAAGGGGGGCAGTATTGAAGGAATTTTGCATGGAGGAGGGAGGGCGTTAATATACCACACAACCATTATAGTAGAAATAAAAATCATAAATTTAAACACTATATATACACTACAAGTTTTTTGGCTTTTAGCAGCGCCGTTGGTCGTTGCTAAAGTCGGACGCGGGCAGCCGCTAAATAAAAATCACAAATTCAAAAAAGTACGATGGGTTATGAGCCGTTGGATCTACGATGGTTATCAGACATTTAGCGGCGATCCGTCACCCGTCGCTAATAGGGTCGCTCTAAAGGTTAAATTTGTTGTAGTGATATATGGTAATATATGATAGACATTTGAAAAGTTATTCAAGACTTCAAATTCCTTGTCATGTATTAATACTAATTAAAAAGCTCCACAAGATAAGCTAGCCCGATTACAATGAGAAGTTGAAACAAAAAAAACGACATTTTGTTTAATTAGGTCACACATAAAGAACAAAAATAACCAACACCTTTTATTTTCAAACAACTATCTTATATACTTAAATATCCACCTTAAAAAGTCAGTTAATAAAGAAAAATGTTCACCTATTCAAAGAGGACAATAAATTTTTTTTTTTCTAAATTTTGTATATTTAAAGTTTTTAAACCATGACCATATGTATAAATCTTGAACCGTTCTTATCTTATTCCCATAAATTTGCAAAATAACTTTCCTTCCCAGTTCGGTCAAAAAGAATATCGGGTAATTTATTACGTACTAGTCTGTTTTAACGCATTGTTTATTCTTGATCTCGCTATAAATAGACCTGTCAAATCATTCACAAACCAACACTCAAAACTAACAGTCATCAACTGCATTCAGAAACTTGTAATAATGGGAGGAGCCGATCAAGTTCGCATCACCCGACGTTCAACCGGTGATACCATAAACCTGACACCAGACTCTGTGATCAATCTGGATCAGTTAATATTTTATTCAAATTTTATACTTCTTTGGTTTTCTTTTTTCTCTATTTTTTGTGATTCTTTTTTACTAAAAGTTATGAAATTTACAGTGGTGATCCAACAATGTACGAGTCTTATTGGAGAAAATTAGGGGACGAGTGTACGTTTGTGATTAAAGGGTTTGAATCTTTAAGTTACTTTTCAAACCCTAACAACCCTTGTTGGTTTCTCGAACCGAAACTAGAAGAAGCGATCAAGAACCTGCATGGTGCGGTTGGCAATGCGGTAACTGATGGTTACTGCATTGTGGTTGGGACTGGCTCGAGCCAGTTGCTTCAAGCGGTGCTTTACGCGCTCACATCACATGACCAGACTGACCAGATCAATGTTGTGTCCGCGGCTCCTTTTTATTCTGTATGTATAACCTATTGTTTTAACATAATTTCCCACATTGAATAAGTGTATTATCTAATAATAATAAATGCAGTCGTACCCAGAGATTACGGACTTGGTGAGGTCAGGATTATACAAGTGGGCGGGTGATGCGCATGAGTTCGATAAAGATGAGCCTTATATCGAACTTGTGACATCGCCTAACAACCCCAGTGGTGTGATCCGTGGATCAGTGGTGAATCGTGATGGAGGAATCTTGGTACATGATCTTGCGTATTATTGGCCCCAATACACTCCTATCACTTCTTCTTTAGATTCCGAGATCATGTTGTTTACAGCCTCCAAATGCACTGGCCATGCGGGTTCGCGAATTGGGTAAGTTGTTACTTTATTTATGGTAACAAAAAAAAAAAGATGTTTATGTTAATCTTTTTTAAAAGGCAACTTTAATAATGAAACACAGCCGGTTAGCAAAAAAAAAAAAACTCTTTAAGGGGATAAAAAAATCATATGCTGCAAGACCAACATGGGATGTTTCATCCACTTGTCCCATACAAACTTACATTTGTTTAGCACTAGAAAACCACAAATAAGATGTTCACGTTAATCTATTAACTACAAAAGGACCCACCCCCATATATTATATACATGACTGTCCAATATCCATTATAAAAACTATGTTACTGAAATTTACAAAGATATAACAGAAATACCCATACATTGGTTAAAAAATATTTTTCGTAGCAAAAAATAATTGCCACTTTATAGTTGTTCAAGGGCAAACATTATTATGTTTATGATTTAATACTCATTTTTTTTATTAATTAATAGATGGGCACTTGTCAAAGATAAAGAGGTGGCGAAAAAGATGATAAAATTCATGGAAGTGAACACAATCGGGGTATCGAAAGAACCACAACTTCGTGTTGCAAAGATCTTGCAGGTTATCGCTGATCGATGCAAACATTTTGGATCTCCCGAAGGCGATGACTTCTTCGAATACAGCAAAAAGTTATTGACTGAAAGATGGGAGATTTTAAGGGAAACTGTTAAAAAATCCCAAATGTTTACTCTACCAAAATACCCTCTTCACCATTGCAATTACACTGGAGCTGTCACCCAAGCACATCCAGGTAACTAAATTAATGAATACAATACATGTTTTACTTTATATGGTCAAATGTACGTGTTAATGCAAGCTTTTAATTATTATTAATAAATAAATATGTGTCACATGCATGAATTAATTTAAATTGGAAGTATAATTATATGTGAAGATATATGGACAACTTAATTAATGTGAATATATTGTGTAATGACAGCTTTTGCATGGATAAAATGCAAGGAAGGAATCGAAGACTGTGAGAAGCTGCTTAGAAATCACAAGATCCTAACAAGGAGTGGAAGGAAATTCGGGTCGGATCCTGGGTTTGTTAGAGTTAGCATGGTTGGTAGAGAAGAAGAGTTTAACATGTTCATTGATAGGCTTTCAATGATCTAGATCTTGATCAACAATGAGGATGGGAATCTTCTTATATATATATATATATAAATATGTAACTGGAGTAGATCCAGAATGTGAGGTGTTTGACTAGCAAGCCACCCCCTATAATAAAAATAATGTAATGTTTATGTAATGTTTATTATGAATGTGCTAATTAGAATACCTATATTATATGTATCATACAAGATGTTTGATTTATCTTTACTTTATTACGATTTTGTCTTGAGGTCTTAGATGGATGGATTGGTAAAAAAAAAAAAAGACGGATCAAAATAGGTAATTATTTTACCATGGAAATTAAAGCAAAGTATAATTTGAATAACATAAACATTTCAAAAGAAATACCATAATATGATTAAAACATGCAAATACTAGCCACATTGGAAAAACTAGTTGAAGTTATTTATGTAAGCACTAGAATTTTATTTTCAACAAAAAAATATCAAAATCAATATTTTATTTTCGATAAAAATATATCAAAATGCTAAAGAAAAAAATAAAATAGTTGTGTTTAGAAGTTATGAGCTATTAAACAAAAATAAACGTAAATGATAAATGAAAGATTAATGGCAACTAATATCATGGCATAAAAGATCTTAGAGAATTTCATAATATAAGATGGTATATAAAAGTGTTGTTAAATGTAGATGTTATAATCGATCCATGAAACCATAAAATTGCACAAATATTATTCAAAACTAAAAGTCAACTTTATACTTTCTTTAAAATTTATGCTACAACTTCGTCAGACAATCTATAGTAGTAATAGTAGTAGTAGTAGTAGTAATAATAATAATAATCTATATCTATATAAATATATCCCCTATTGTTATCTCTATAATTTACGAATAAAACAAGTCTTAAAACTAAATGTACATGTCTTAAAGCTAAAAATATTAATTATATACATACAAATTAAATTATATATAGCCAAACAACGTACAACCCCGTCGCAACGCGCTGGTTCCTGCTAGTAACATTATCATAGCATGCGATATTGTGAAAGTTATGGTTGATCAGGAATGATAAAGTCTTCAAGGGAGCTCATATCTCTAACAATCGAAGTTTGGAGGTCGTACATTAACATTAAGGGATGTACCTTTCTCTGGATGAAGTATTGAGCAAAATTGGAGTATATTACTTTATACACAAGTTAGTGTGAATGTAGTAGGTGGATAGCTAGGGTGGAAATCTTTGGTGTAATTGTATCTTATCTTGCTCCTAGCTAGAGGCTTTTGTTGTGAATATCGGCTCCCTTAGGTAAAATAAAAAAAGATAAAAAAATAAAACTTATATAACATAGATCATGCTAATTTCTTAGCTACAAGTTGTGTCTAATTGTCTATTGAAGTATCAGAATGAACTCGTGTTTAACAATAAACCGGCAGCTCTCAGAAACATTGAAGCCGTGCTACGGTTTTGTCAATTTGTTGGGAGGATTGAAGGTCATTTAGAGTGTAGTGTTTGTTTATTGTCTTCAACTTTTTGTTCGGCATTAAAAAAAAAGTTAATAGTATAACATGTGAAATGAAAACGTAAAGAATGTTTGAAATTTGTGCTAATGCCTAATGTTATTAGTTCTAAATTGTGTTATATGTAATTAACATTGCTTTCAACAAAATGCAAGTTAAGCTTCAAGTAGATGATAAAGACTAGTATAGCTGCGTGAGACAAGTTTGCTAGGTCGATGTGGGACTTCTGTTTAGTTACAAATATTGTAGAAACAGTTGACCTGGCTTATTGGATTTGTTCCATCTTTTAATGATCGTTTTTGTTCGATGCAAAACACGTGTTGATACCTTTTTGGCATGCAAATACTTTGTCGTTTGGGTATTATCTTTTGGTTACTATACGATAGTGTTAGTGTCATACCAGTATTCTAATAAACCAAACCGATCCGGCTGAATTCTTGCCACAACACGTGGAGAATCCCACTATTTATAACATCTAATCAAATTCGTACATTACCACAAATTATTGATATGATAATGCTACCACGTATGGAAACTATTTATTAAATAAGTAGACATTATTAGGTTCAGTTCACTTGTGCTAATCATTTTTTATTTTATATTTTAATATACTGAGACCATCATCATTTCACATCTTATACATTGTAATAGAAACTCCATGATTTTATACACGATGCAAATCACAAATTTCGAGTTTAAAATTTGGTTTGTAATCATAAGACTCTTTAACCTTCCAACAAATATTTATACGTTGGACCCACCAAAACATCCTCGATGACATATTTTATTTTATGAACCTCTGATAACATATAGGTTCTCTATTATCAAAAGTAGGAAAGTACATAAAATTAATGATTTCTTCTAGGTTTTAAATATTATATAGTGAATAATGTTTAAGGGCGTGTCTGATTCGGTTTTTGCCTAAAATTATACTCATAACTGAACGATTTCGTTTAATTGGTTTAGTTTCGGTTAATCAATTTTCATTGTTTGCTTAAAATTTTGTAATCAAAGGGTTTTATAGCGATATGTCAAGTCATGATACTTTTATAGGCAATTCATCGTTCCACACTTACTTTTTCATCGTATGTCAGGTGAGAAAGTATTTAAAAAGTGTCGGAAACCTTTAACGTATATATGCCAATGCAATAAATTTGATTGTCTTCTATGAAATATATAGTCTAAATTATTTTTATTACATTTGAGAGCACATACCATAAGGCTATACGTTGTGGTCTTGATGTATGTTTTATGAACACGCCACATTGGATCGGGAGGACCGGGAGAATCGTGCCCCCTCCCTTTCTCGATCAGTGCGTCAGTGATTTCATGGTCTCCACCCCGATCTCTATGCACCAAAAGATGGCCGTTGGGCCCTTTTGATCGTTGGTCAACAATAAACAAAAATATTTACTAAATGTCTAAATGCATTCATACCTATTTAAACCCAAAAAAAATACCCCTATATTTTTACACCACATTTAACCATTATTTTCTTTCTATGCCACTAAAATAACTAATTACTTTTTATATACAAAATTCAACCATGGATTCGAACCAACGTAACTTACCATCTACATCACCCAGCTATTGTGTTATAGATACATTACAGGGCCGCACAATTATCATTTGCAGGATATAATGTGTATGTGTTAATATTTGATTTGAAAAATGTGTATGTTCACGAACTCATCAGTATGAGCTGGCGTCTATTTTAAGCCTAAGTCACAGGTCACCCTTAATTTGATCGAGAGCCTTATTGTCTTTTGGCTGTTTTGAATTTGCGAATTATATATATATATATATATATATATATATATATATATAAACACATACATATATACAGTATTAATAAATAAACTAAATGAATAGTAACTATATATTATTTTATTTATATATATATTATTTTGTTTAAAAACTTTTTTTAACTATATTATTATTTTATTCATATTATTTTATTAAAAAACTTTATTATATTATATACTATTAATAACATAATATTATGTAATTTCGTTACAAATTTCATGTGTTACCGTATGTGTAGATTTCTTTATTTTTTTCAACGTTTACAACCAAAATGGAATCTCAATTGTATAATTCATTGATTGATCAACACCCCATCTAAATCTCGATTGTAAAACGCGCAACGCGCGTGATTTTATACAACTAGTTTTATTTTTAAAATAGAAAAATAAATATTGGAAAGTTTTTAAAATAGCACATTATTAATCATATGTGTAAGATCCTACCAATTAAATTTTGTAACTATTTGGTGACATTTATTACCTTAACAATTTAAATTTGCATAATTAAGATGAATTTTAATATTTAACTTTTCTAATTTTAATAACATATAAGTAATAAAAGTTTGAACCTACATTAAAGTTTGTAAAACTCACAAGTAAAGTTTACTCTAGCAATTTATTATCTCTTGAAACTTTAAGTTAACATTAAATTGTCATTGTCATGGTTTTTAGTGTGTTACATCATTTTTGACATAAGAAATATGCTTTTATTAGTGAACGGAATTTTAATATATTATACAAACCTTTCATATGTAGTGTAAGGATCGGATTTGTCCATGGCTTTATAGCCTAGTGGCATCTTAGGGGGTGGTAAGACTGGATTATAATAACATAGGCATGTGCAAGTTGTGAACGTGTTAATATCTGATTTGGAAAATGTGTATGTTCACGAACTCATCAGTATGAGCTAGCGTCTATTTTAAGCATAAGTCACAGGTCACCCTTAATTGGGTTGAGAGCCTTGTTATATTTGGCTGTTTGAATTTGTGAATTTTATTTTTAAAATAACAAAAAAAAAATCTTGGAAAGTTTTTAAAATAACAAATTATTAATTAATCATGTTTGGTGTAGGATCATACCAATTAAATTTATAACTATTTGGTGACATTTATTACCTTAACAATTAAATTTGTATAATTAAGATGAATTTTAACATTTAACTTTTCTTATTTTAATAACATGTAAGTAATAAAATTTTCAACTTACATCAAAGTTAATAAAACTCACAAGTAAAGTTTACTCTACCAATTTATTATCCATTGAAACTTTAAGTTAACAATAAATTGTTATTGTCATGGTTTTTAGTGTGTTACATCATTTTTAACATAAGAAATCTGCTTTTATTATTGAACAGAATTTTAATATTGTATACAAACCTTTCATATGTAGTATAAGGATCAGATTTGTTCATGGCTTTATAGTCTAGTGGTATCATAAGGGGTGGTAAGACTGGGTTATAATAATATAGGCGGGTAAAAGTCGTGCATGTGTTAATATCTCATTTGGAAAATGTGTATGTTCACGAACTCATCAATATGAGATGGCGTCTAATTTAAGCATAAGTCACATGTCACGCTTAATTGGGTCGAGAGCCTTGTTGTCTTTTAGCTGTTTGAATTTGTGAATTTTATTTTTAAAATTACAAAATAATTCTTGGAAAGTTTTTAAAATAGCAAATTATTAATCATGTTAGATGTAAGATCCTACCAATTAAATTTATAACTATTTGGTAACATTTATTACCTTAACAATTAAATTTGCATAATTAAGATCGAATTTTAATATTTAACTTTTCTTGTTTTACTAACATATAAGTACTCACAAGTAAAGTTTATTTTAGCAATTTATTATCCCTTAAAACTTTAACTTAACATTAAATTGTCATTGTCATGGTTTTTAGTGTGCTACATCATCTTTGACACAAGAAATCTATTTTTTTTATTAGTGACTGGAATTTTAATATTTTGTTTAACTCTTTCATATGTAGTATAAGGATTACATTTGTCCATGGCTTTATAGCCTAGTGGCATCTTAGGGGGCGGAATAGGGCTTAGGAACCATTTGCTTCTGAGTTCGATTATTACAATGGAGGTTTTCCTAGATTTATTGGGTTTCCTCTGAATTGGTGTAAGGTTTTCATATGTAGTATAAGGATCAAATTACAACGTTAGTCCTTATGGTTTCCTTCCAGTTTCAATGTCAGGTATTAAGGTTTTATTGTTTCACTTTAAGGTATTAACCTTTTAATTTGTTTCAATGTCAGGTATTAGGGACTAACCTAGTTAAAACTTAACTAAGTTTGAGGGGTATTATGGTCCATTCACCTGTTTATAAAGAAAAACAAAATAAAATCCAAAACCCACTTGTACAAGACTTGAACCTAGGACCTTGGCTTATTAAAAGAACATGCAAACCAGCTGATCTAAGGTACCAGATGGTTATTTTTCCAATCAGATTATTTATAGATGAAATCTCTACAGGTCATCTTCCCCAAGTCATCTTCCCCAATTCAACCCGAACTGAATATGCAAATTCATAAACCCTAACTAACCAACGATCCCAATTAACAATTATACATAACTCGATCGACCAAAAAAAACTTAGGGGTTTTGTTTCTGCACCAATATCGACCCAACATCAATTGGTGTGAAGCATTTTGATTTACTGTCTTGTTTCTTCATTTAAAATGTTGATTTCCTTTTCTCATGATCACTCGTAAATCCCAGGTAAAAGTTGCTGATAGAACTGCTGTTGTCACAACAAACGCAGAAACTATTGTCGAGAAACCTTCTGGCATTCAAGAAGCCATCACGTCGTTAACAGGTAAGTGGAGTGTATGTGGCAATTGCTAACCATTTACTTACTCAAGAATTGCTCTAGTAACCAGTCAATTAGGTAAATTAAAAATTATTGGTCTAAAAGAAAACCTGTCACGAACAGCTTGAATGCACCCAAAAATGAATTTTTAATACATGGAACCACGTAATCTTTTTATTTTTTTGAATTTATGTCGTCACCGGAATAATACAAATTTATGTAATCATATTTTATAACACTAATTATTTATTAAAATATCACAGTAAAGTACCCCCAAGGCAGATGCTTTGTTAGACCATCAGGAAAAGAGGATGTTGTGAGAGTTTATGCAGAGGCAAACACACAGGAGTCAGCATACGAGCTCGCCACTTGTGTTGCAAAACTCGTTGACCAGTTTCTTGGGTTCCATTCTTGAATGTGAATCGTGCATATTTAGTTCAGGTTGAATTGGGGAAGATGACTTGGGGAAGATGACCTGCAGAGATTTCATTTATAAATAATCTGATCGGAATAATAACCATCTAGTATCTTAGATCTGCTGGTTTTCCTGCTCTTTTAATAAGCCAAGGTCCCAGGTTCGAGTCTTGTACAAGTGGGTTTTGGTTTTTATTTTGTTTCTTTATAAACAGATGAATGGATCATAATACCCCTCAAACTCAGTTAAGTTTTAACTACGTTAGTCCCTAATACCTGACATTGAAACAAATTAAAAGGTTAATACCTTAAAGTGAAACAATAAAACCTTAATACCTTACATTGAAACTGGAAGGAAACCACAAGGACTAATGGCGTAATTTTTTCTAAGCATTATTGCCTAGTTGCGAAGGATATAATCCAAATTTGACGTTAAAAAAAGTATAAGGATTAGATTTTTTTTTTTTTTTTTTTTTAAATAGACTTTCTTTCATTAAAACAAAATACGGAAGTTACATCACAATAGAAGGTAGACGGGCAACAAGCTGCGCCGCCACCCCTTTTTGAATAGCGAAACCTAGTCTACCAAAGATAAATCCTTGACCCCCTGGAGATGAACTGTTGCTGTGGACAACCCGTTGGACCCTGGTCAAGAAACGAATAGCTTCTGGCGCTAGGGAGCCAAAGGTATCAAAGGCCAAAGGGATAAAGACATGTTGGTTCTCTACACAAGCCTTAGCATGCTTATCTACTTTCTTCGATTCCGCCTTTCTCGATGCTTGCTCAGCTACAAACCCTGTTTCCCTTAACCCAACCAAAGGAGATACCCCTGTGAGGTCCACGCAAGCATGTTTCCCCCTCTCCCAACCAAAGACAAGTAGATCTGCTGGTCGCAGGGTGGATCTCCCTTCCGCAGGGTCTGTGAGAAAATTTACAGGGGCCTCCTTTTTGGCAGAAATCCCAGCTCTTCTCAGGATGTCCCATAGAACGTCTCTCACCCAGTCATGCCGGTATTTGAACCCAGGGAGCTCTTTGCAATGAATTGCGTGCTCCCCATATTTATCCATGCAAGCTTTACGGCAGATAGGGCATGTTTCATCTTCCGGATACATAGGGATCATCAACCGGTACTTGAGTATAGCCCTGTACTCCACTGCGGACATGCATTGACCCAAACCCTCAATTGGGATAACGGTCAAAAAATCCTGAGCATGAGGACCCTTTAGGCATTCAATCACCGCCTTCTGGCGAGAGGACAACTCAAAAACTTCTCCCAGGCTTTGAGCAGTTTTGCTAAATAGAGCATTCGCCAAAGTTTTTTGTGGCTTTGGGGGGGGCGGTGTCCTTATTAGAAAAACCGCCAATATCAAAGTCCGGGAGATAGACATTTAAGCGTTCGAGCGCCTGTTGATAGTCCGAGTCTAGCCCGATGACCCCACTATTTCGAAGGATATGATCCTGGAGTTTCCAAGACTGAGCTCTAGACGCCACAAAGGCATAAACCCCAACATCTCGAGCTGAAAGGAGGCCCAAACCACCTAAGCGCATCGGCAAGGATGCCAAGCGCCACTGGAGGTCCCCGAAGAATGGGCCACCACACACAACTATATCTTCAATAGCCTCCCGGAGGCCATCATCGAAAAGGGATACTGCATCCACCATCAAGTGGGGTTGACAAGTTCGCAACCCAAAAAGTAGCTTAGCGACCCCCATGCATGATCTGAGCAGCAGGAGTTCACTTTGGGGATCCCTAAGGTGGGGCAGGAGTTTCATAAGGTATATATAAGTTCGTTCATACACCTTATCTCGAAGTTGTACGTTTGAAAATCAAAACTTCTGTATTGAAAATCATTTACTTCTCAAAGTTTAGTTTTTTTTTTTGACCAAACTAACCCTGCACATTTTATTCACCCACAGATGATACATCCAAAGTTTACAGCCAAGATTACAAACTGTATACAGAAAACAAAACAAGGGAAAATCATCACCCCCAAGCCCAATAAGCAAGTGGCTACATGGGATTTACACACCCAAAACAGAAAACCGATCTGCACCATTTAACCATAATCGAGAGTCGTAAATATAATTAGTGTGTTCTTGTAATTTCAGTTTGTAATATTCTATATTCAACATTTGTTGAAAAGGTATTTTGACCAAGTATATATAAAGTAAATCTTTTGACCAAAAATTTAATTTAACTCACAATTGAGAATTTCAAATCACGTTTCGGTTTTTTCTACTAGCAACAAGATTAACCGACCACAAGGTGTCAAAACAAAAGGATTTTATTTAAATAAAAGTTAAAAAGGTGAAAGAAATGAAGCTACATTGTCTTGTCGGCTGGTGAAATTGATGGATACTTATGATGCATACTAGGGATTAGTATGATGTAAAATTTTGCTTATGAATTCCAGACAATGTAGCATATGCTTGTACAAGAATAGATAGTTTTTTTCTGCATAAATTGATATCAATTGTACATTAACGTTTTTATTGGGTGTGGTGTTACTGGACGTGTGTGTGTGTGTGTGTATATATATATATATATAGGGTCAAGATCGTGTACAAAGTGCTTTTTTTGTGAGAAGTGTGAGAAGTATTAAAAATTGATACTTAGACATCATTTTTTGAACTTAGTCTTAATGTTTTGGATTGTTTTGCCTATAAAAATACCAAACATAACAATTAAAAACCGAAAACAATGTATTTTAGGCTTAAAACTTAAAACACCATGCTAAGAACATTAGCAGTGTGTTTTAAGCGTTAATTAGTGTGTTTTAGCTGTTTTTTAAATTTAATGACTATAATACATTGTATTGTGTTTTAGATTGTCGTGTTTGGTGTTTTTCAAGTTAAAACAACCTAAAACATCATTCCTAAATTCAAAACATGATGTCTACATGTCAATTCTTAGTCCTTCTCACACTTCTCACGAAAACTGTACTTTGTACAGGATCCTAAACCTATATATATATATATATATATGTCGGTTGGTCAATGATAGTCCTCTTTAATACTACGAGTGTCTGTTCAGTATCTTTTCTTGCCAAGTCGTGTCTTTTCTTGTACTACATAGGTTTATCATCATCTGGCATGAAAGAGTTTTCACAAACATAGACCGCTCCAGATATATGCCATCGACAAGATAATATCCGTACTTGTTCTCGACATCATTTGCATAAAATGATGAACCTTGTGCAACCCCGTCGTCAAACACATTGGATGATTGTAAAACAACGAAATCATTGTTTGCACTAGCCATACCAAAGAACACTTGTCGAATCAAAAGATCTTGTGATACGACTACTTAAATAGGCTTGGACCCGAGTGATCACCCCGGTGATGTTGGCCTCTCGCCCTCTCCAAGTAGTTGGACAGGCTGGCCACTCTCAATGCGTGCAATCAATGCTACCACGTATATTTTTTGGATGTCACTACATGTCGGAGTCTTCAAATATCTCTTTGCGTAAAGATCAATAACGCCTAAATATTCATAAGAGGTCAATAATAATAATAATAATAATAATAATAATAATAATAATAATAATAAAACATTCACACAAAAAACCAAGACTTCCCGGCAAACTCTCGCCATTATTCTTAAGTAGGGGTGTTCAAAACCGGATATTCAAAATTTTCAGATACCTTGTTTCACTATCGAAATCCGTATACAAAATTTCAGATATCTGATTAGATAGTGAAGTGATATCGGGATATACAATTTTTTTATTTTTTATTTATTCGAAACTATATATTTTGAGTATCCGAATATTTTTTGGATATTTCTGATAATTTCGGGTATTTCAGATATTCCAATAAAAATAAATTTATAACATTTTAGATCTTTGGAAATTTTAAAATCACCATCCGAAACCGAAATTTCGGATATCCGAATCCAAAGTTTCTGAAAGTGCATATTCGGACTCAGATAGTTCGGATTGGAACTTTGGATTCAGAAAATTTTTAACACCCCAAGCCGCGGTAATTATCATCTCATCAATCAATCAAACCTGAATCAAATGAAAAGTCACAATTCGACGAGTTGGAGTGTGAAGAATTGGAGTTGGACCAATTTTTATTAAAAAAAAATTGTAGAGAATTTGAGATTTTGTAGTGAGTTTTGGTTTCAGAAAATTTGTGTATATATATAAAAGATTTTAAATTTTAATTTTTTTTCTTTTCCAAACCGTTGCACAAAGGTCAAAAAAGGGGAGATGCCCACCATTTCAACCCTTCACACTCGTTAAGGGCTTTCCGGACCACGTCGATGGCGCCCCTGTGGACGGAGTCGGGGCAGTGTTGTGGGCGTCAGCGGCTGGTGGCGTTACCCCACACCCCAAGCCTAAGGCAAATTAGCCTATGAAAGTACAACCAATTTCTAGCGTGCTTCACCAATGATTTAGTTTAAAAAGAGGTAGAACATCAAACTTCTTTAGTGCATGAAACAACAATTGTGCCAAAAACACACAAAGCAAATCCTATTCCCTTATAAATCATTCCACATGAATACAAAAGCTACAACTGTTCGTTCTCATATGAGTCTAAGTTCATATTCGCCTGCCATTGTTATATACCGCACCCAGGGAAGAGCCTGGTAACCACTTTTTTCGATGATTTTCAAGTACCGAACCTGCAAAATTCCATAATCAGCTAACAGGTGAAAGTAAATCAAGGGGTATTCAAATGTATAAAAACCTCCGAAATCGCTAACTTAAATAAACAAGATTATTTGGTAATCATATTTTTATCAACAAAACGGATGGGAACAGATGTCCAAGGGTCGAGCAAACGCACCATAACCCCAGTTTGATCCACAGTCAATTATTATCAGTTTTAAACCAACCCTGTTAACAACCAGAGAAGAGAGTTCACCTGTATTCCTGAAATTGTAAAATATGGTATTTCGAATTTAACACGAATAGGAGCTTTTCTCTCGGGAAGTGCTTCTTCGGCTGTTATACTGGGAAGATTAAACTCTGCTCTCAACATGTATTCCTATAAAGTTTTAAAACAAGCCGTTTTTATTAGAATACGAGAAGTAATTGTGTATACGGCAAACATAAGAGATTCATCTTTGACTTTTGTCAAAGTCAACTAGCAAACGGTGGACGCTGTTTTTTTTAAAAGCGCGCCTAGAGCGCGCTTAAGCGCGAGGCGCACCTAGGCGCCAGTCCCTGCGCCTCATGTAACACAAGGCGAGCACCGTACATAAAGCGCAAGAAAAGCGTGATTTTTTGGCCAAAAAAGCTCCCGAGGTGCGCGCTTTTCGTAAGGGGGGTGTTTTATGCTTAAAATTGTTATATTATACATGTAGCTAAAAAGGTTGTACATTTACTTAAATCATATATAAACCTTATTTGTATCTATATTTTGGGTAAATGATGCTAAAAACCTATAGCATATATAAAAAAATTATATAATTGTCTTGCGCCTCGCGTACGAAAATCCTACCGCTTTTGCGCTTTGCGCCTCGGTTTTAGACCTCGTCGCTTTTGTGCGCTTCGCGCTTTTTAAAACCAAAGTTGGACGATAAAATAGGAACAATCAAGTGTTTTAGAACGACACCATAATCACAAAAAGCGAAAATCCATCTGTTTATATAATAATAACAATAATTATTACTTTATTATATAACAATAATGATAATAATTAAAATATAATTATATACATGTAAAAACAATAACAAGTTTAACAACAATAATGATGACAAATAATAATACTAAAATGTACTAAATAACTTTTAACATATCGCAAGAGTTCAGTAAAATGAATGTCTGACCAAATGTTGTGTGAGAAATGCGAGTAAACAAAAAGGCAACTCAGGATTTTGTGAGAAAATGAAGGTTTTGTTTGTGAATTGATATATAAGGAGAAGTTTAGGATATGGTAACAAAGTTATTACCTTGCCACCTGGAAAAGATTTTATTTTCCAGCAAAGGGCATCATTTTCTGGTGCATAAGCAGCTGATCCCATGGAGGTCCGAATATCCGGGTTAATAGCATCAGCTGGAACAGGCAATTCAATTTCAACGTTTGTTGCAGTGCTACAAAATCAAATTATTCTCATGAGATAAAATCAGTATTTTTATTAGAGGTGAAAAAGTGCGGATTAGAAATGGACCAAATTGGGTTCGATCAAAGTTGGTAATTTGGGTATATGGAGGCAAAACGGGTTGGGCAGTGTTGCCTTGAAAACTTCCTATATTCATCTCTAGAAAGTTTATTTACAATAAAAAAACTGCAAAAGCATACCTACGCTCCTTGAATTGGCTCCGAGCTTTTACCGTAATTTCTACACGGCTTTTAGAATGTCTTTCTACGTGAGCTTCCACCCATATTAGAGGCTTCACCTGAAAGAAACCATAATCTTTTTTACACATCATAATAAATTTCAGAATTCATATTTACCCTTTTGAATCACAAAAAATTACCTATTTCGTGGTAAGTTATATAAAATTTGTTACTTGTAACAATCTATATCACTGTATAAAAAAAGAACCGCATGCACAGAGATGATTCACAGTCACAACTTTGTTTAGGCTGTTCGCTTATTCAGTGAACCAGACTGTAACAAGTAACCAAAATTATTTTATTTACCATGGAATGTGTAAAATATTTTTATTGTTTAAAAATGGTAAATATGATACAATAAAACATAGAAGGATATACATGAAATTTAGAACTTTTCTAAGGATGTACAATATAGAAGGGTAGGAGTTGGAAAAACAACCTGAGTACTAAGTCGATATGTCATGAGGTCAAAAGCTCCATCAGGAGGTACAAATGATATTGTTCTATCATTTTCAAAACGAGCCAACCGCACGCATCTACACCAAGTTTGTATACTGGCTGAAAACTAGTAACAGATAATGATAACAAAAAGGAAACAAAAATATACCCATAAATGCATAACATTAGTAGAAGTGGCAAGATGGGTGGGTAAGGCGGGTTGGGTAATGGGTCAACAAGGGTAACATTGTAGTATGGATAGTGACGAGTTGCCGAAACCAGCTGAAACAGTTCCTTTTTTGCTAGATTTATTTATTTGACCCATTTTGCTCACTAGAGATAAAGCATAACCCAGATTTGAGCAATTTGACTCATTTCCTTTCCGGTTAAACTTTATGATTTGACCAAACATAACCGAAATCCACCCATATATAAGTAAGTGAGTCAAAATTCTCACCTTCGGTATTCATCTTTAGACAGTTTTCAAAATATGAGAGAAGAAAAAAATATACCTATGCTCCTTAAGCTGGCTCGGAGCTTTTACCATATTTTACAGAAAGATTTTTTTATTACCCAAATCAACGCATTTACAAGTACATGAGTTAATTTGCCACCTCTAATATTTAAGAAAACATACTGATGGAACTTGATGTCATCCAAGTCAATAGCTTTCCCTTTTGTGGTCCTTCCTTGTGCCTCTAATAAAACTCTATCATTTAGCCCAAGCTTACATTCAGGCATACCACTGCAAGCAAAAAAGGGATAAGTATTAAGTTGATGGCAGACATTCACAAATAGTACATGGCTTAAGTATAACGCGTCACTGGGAAAATGCATAAAATATAAACAAACGTTACGTATTTCCTGATTTTGGTGTGCAAAATAGATACTTATAGTTTACTACTGATTTCAGCAATCTAATTGAAGTTAATACCAAATATAACTTTAAAGATCGTTTGTCAAATCTTATATAAATACATTTTAAGTTGTTTTTCACAAAGCATGTGCAGCAATCGATGTGGTAGTGACATCGCATTAATCACTGCAACATCAGCACTTTACAGATAAAAGTAGCTAAATTAAGGTTGATTGCTAAAATAGGTAATAATTAGTAAGTTGGTCTCTATTATGTGTCTAATCTAAACCAGAAAAGAGTGTAAAGGTTTGTTTCTATCACATACAAGTTGCCCTACATTTGTTATTACATAGAAAACACCAGAAGCCTGAGATCTTTGTGAATATTGGCATGACTGTAAAAAATCATATGAAACCAAGCTCCACAACAGCCAATAAAAATGAAAGATGGATACATATACAGATAAATAAATCAACCTCAAATACGTTCGCATCTTCAATGCTCCAACAACTTCTGATCTAACTATCTGTCCATTACTGTTGACAAGTATATTCACATTCTCCACAACATCCAAAAACACCTGGAAAAAAATACGTATATGTATTAGCTGATCACAGTAATCACCTAGCAAAATTTTAAAAGTAGCCCTACTTCATTCTTTTTGTAGTGTATTCCCTCACTACGCCAAGACACGGCATTTGTGACAGCCATCGGGGGCCTTTGTGAAACTTCCATCCTATATGCATCGGTCTTGATAAACTCACTAAGAATTGTAGCTTCTGTGTACTGAGGATAACCAAAGTCCATCATTTCATCAAGCAATTCATACTGCACGAAATAATAAAACTTATTGAACTTCCTTACAAGAACGTGAGTAAATATCATTAAACAATTACAGTTTCATACCACTACAACAAAGTTATCTCTAAGTGATTCCTCTTCCAACTCTTCAAAGTAATGCTTAAATACCTGTTACCAATAACAAGTTAACAAAAACAATCCGATAAATATCTAATTGGATAATATATGTGAAGACCACCCCAAGTATTCAACTTTTTCATCAAGGCCACGGTTATAATGAAACTGCGTAGGGCCGGCGCCATGGCTTGTTTATGCTAGGACTTTGCCCTGGGGCCTCCCATCCTACCAAAAATACTTTTATATAGATTTAACATAGGCTTTTGTTTACTTCCATAATAATACATCCATATATTTTAAGCCACTCGCTTCCTAATATATAGTCTTAATACATTATGAAATCTAAGGCCAAACTACCAACGTATATGAAAAAATATCTAACCGCTTAGTAGAAGTTCAATGTTTGGTTTTTCACAAGCAAAAATGACAATTGCGATTCTCCGAGAAATTTGGCTTCTACTTCCAACAATAATACAATCAGTGATACTTCGAGTGAAACTTGTTAAGTAAAATAGTAAATAGATGCTAATTTGGGTGGTACTTATTTAGTCACTATGTGCTAATATTGGTGATATTTGTTTAGTCATTATGTGTTAATTTGGGTGAGACTTGCGCAGTGATTAAATTCGATATGCCAAATAGAAAGGACGAACCGGGTTGTTAAAAAAAGGAAAAGAAAACAATAAACTACATGCCTTAAATGAATCAGAAAAGGTTCGCTTATAAACTCGTGACAATCACAAAAGATTCTCAAACCCGGAAAAACATTGAGCGTTTATAACAATGACATGCGAAAAAGGCCCTTTTTTTCTTTTCGCCTAGGATCTCCAAAATGGTTGAGTCGGCCTTGAAACTGCTTTATAGAACACTTGAGTATGTATCCAATTCATTTACCCCAAATCCACATAAAAACATCATGGAACATTGCAAGTTGACAAAAACACACTAATCACTGCTTATTGGTAGCTCTACTCGACAATGTATTGTACAAAGAAATTGAATACATACTAAGAGCATTTTCATCACTAGGCATGTCGACTTTGGCCATATTTGGTATAAAGAAATCGCATACATACTTGGATGACCAATATAGTAGTTTCACTACAAAGGTAATATCGGTTATCGCCCTCTACAAAATATTTGACACCGATATCCCACCTAACAAGAGTCCGTTCATCCACAAACCGATCATTATAGAATTCAGAAAGAGTACGATATCACCGATATTTTGTAGTGGATGCTCAAATTATCCCATATTATTATTATTAACCACAACGACAATCCATAGTCATATATACATATCTAAATTAACAAATAGTACTTACATCAACAAGGCGGTGTAGGAAAAGAAGAAGACTGGCAGCATTACAGTTGTGCCTGGAAGCAGTCATTAGATATAAATTGTTGTGTTGAATGAACATATAAGTGACACCATTATCATACACGACAGGGCCTTGAGAACCAGCATCACCCTGGAGTTCATCAAATTAAACACAATAATAATCTCAATAATAAGTAATTATATGTAATTGATAGAAAATGAAATTAAGTAACAGATAATTAAAAAAAAAAGAAGAATGCCTCTTTTTCGATGTGTTTAGTGAAGAAACGTTCGGCTTGAAGAGCAGAGACGTCGCCACGGTAGTCGCGCCAGACGAGAACATGGCCTTTGATGTCAAGAAGGAACAGCGCAGAGGCTGCCCCTGCCATCGATTATCAGATCTGTGCTCTTTGATTATTATTATTAATTGAGATCGAAGTTCTGATCGATCGGGATGTAAATGAAGGAAGGATATTATTATGATATTATTAGGTAAATGAGGATTGAATTAACAGATTTGGTGGTATGATTTGTGTGCTTGTTTCGGAAAGGAAATTCGAGCTGGTGATGATGACGTAGCCAGTATCATATCAGAAGCCCGTTTTTAGATTTAAAAGAGTGTTTGGGATTGAGTTCAAGAGCAAGACAATAAACTAACAAGGTGTTTGGATACAGACGTATAGTAGGGGTCTGTTTGGTATGGGGTAATGGAATAGACAAGGGAATTGAATGGAGAAGGTAATGGAATGGACAAGGGAATGAAATGGATGATTACTATTTCATGGTCTTGTTTGGTTACACGTAAGAATGAAATGAATCATTACATTGTATTGTTTGGTATGAAGAAAAAGACAAAGGAATAAAATTAGCGGTGGTGAGTGGTGGTAATGGCTGCTGGCAACGGGTGCTAGTGACGGTGGTTGGTGGTGGTAGAGGTAGTGGTGGTCGGTGGTGGCGGCTGCGCCGACGACGGTGGTGGTAGTGGTTGTCAGTGACGGTGAAGACGATGGGTGGTGGTGGTGGTCGGTGGCGGGGGGTCGCGACAAGGAGTGACGGCGACAATGAGTAGTGGCGGCGACGGTTGGAGGTGGTATTAAGGACATATGCCTTGATTCTTCATATTACTTTTACTGTATATATTAAAACACAACACTTTAAGTAGTTAGGTTTTGTTTTTTTCGTTTTCGCCACCAAGTTTTTCCTTTGGCTTTTTCCTTTTTTTTTGTGTTACGCAATTAGTTTTTGTTTTTCATTTTGGCCACCAAGTTTTTTCTTTTATTTTTTTTGTTAGGCAATAGTTAACTTTTTTTTTACATTTTGGCCACTAAGTTTTTTCTTTTGTTTTACACCGTCGTTTAACGAGGTTAAGTAGTACGGTTTCACGGCCACCGGCCGCAACGCGGGGCATCGGTAAAAATCCAAATTGTCTTATGTTTCAACGTCAGCTTTTTTTTTTTTTAAATAAGTCGGTCGAATATAATACGTTATTATTAGACGGCATACATTCGAGTTGTGCCCCGCAACGCGGGGCGGGTAAAAACTAGTTATACATCTCATCACCTATTTTCCTTTTTATTATTTTAAGCTATAGACAAAATTACACATTTTGTCATTATGTATTACTGAAATTATGAAACATGTCCTTTAAAAAAATTCCTTTTATGTCTAATTTATGTTTTTTTCTTGCATGTTATGTCCTTAATTCTCACAAAGTGGGTTATTGTATTTAGTTAACTTTATTAATATGAGGAGTAAAACTGTCCATTCACTATCATTTGCCCCTTATATCCCACTTACACTTTTTTTTGCAGCCCTAATCGATCATCATTTTCCCCAAATCATTATCCTCTTCACCAAACCTCCACCATCACTCCATCATTACCATCGAACACAAACCTTAACTCCCACCCCCAAACCTGCAACCTCCGCCACAAACCCTAACTCCCTTCCCAATTCAGGTTCACTTCCATCGATGTGATCCGACGAGATAGATACATGAGAGTGAGGTTTGAAATATGGAATAAACATATGAATGCAGATTACGTAATATCGGCCTTAGGTATGTTTAAGTTATCGACCTCTCTCTTCAACTATGTATCCATCATCGTTAAATCAAAGGGTTTTTTTCAATTGATTGAAACACTCTTGTGTATTCATCATAATTATGGGATTTGCCCTAAATCAACGAGTTTTTATTGATCAATTCTGATGCATGAGTTGATATAAGTTCTTATTACGAGTCATCTATTATGAGTTGCTAAAAGTTAAATTGATTTGCATTTCTAGGGTTTTAAGAACAGATTTTAATGCACGAGTTGTTAAAAGTTCCTGTTATGAGTCATCTATTTACTTTCCGCATCTATTAGCAAAATGTTATAATAATTTAGTTTTTAAAGAAGACGCATATTGAATTTATCATAATTTGAAACAAGCAAAGATTATTTTCTAGGATCTTACAATAATATTTATACTTATACATTAAAAAAGAAACACAACGACATTCAAACATCATATCTAAAACAATCAAAGACATACTGTTAGGATCTTATAATTTGACATTAAAAAGAAACCCAACAACGACATTCAAAATATCATAATTTAAAACAGGCAAAGATTTATTGGCTAGGATCTTACAATAATATTTATACTTTTACATTAAAAAAAACGACTTTCAATTCAAATACAAGGAGCTTTCAATGTATTGATGAGCTTTGGCTACACTTGGAACTTAGAAGGGACATCTACACGACTAAGGTGCCGATGCTGGTGGTGGCCGCCGTGGTGAAGGTGGTGGTGGTAAAAGAGGGACACATGATTTTGGAGGTGGACTTCCCGGTGGTGCATGTGATGACGGTGGTGGAGGTGGGGATGGCTTTGGCTTTGGAAGCGGATTACTTCTTGTCATCGGCGGTGGCGGCGCCAATGGCAGCTTTCTAAGCATTCTATTTCTACCGGAAAATAGAGTTCCTACACGTAAATTCTTAATCGATCAATATATTTTCACAGCCACCATTGCGATTTGATCTAAACATGGAAGGAAACAGCAAAATTAAACTTAAATTTACCTACCTTGATCATGTGTGGAATCTGCTTGCAAAACATTATGAATGATGAGATTAATCGCAAGCAATAGCCCAACTCCTCTTGTGTCAAAAGTCGTCTTCATAGCGTTAGCTGTACATTAATTTCTTCCAATGGTCCTATAGGAAATAAGTTGACCGAACCCCCACCAATAACTAAGATTGCTCGGGGTTGGATAATCTATCAAATGCTGATTCAGTGTGGAGAAGATAGGTTGTTTAAGAATCGAGAATCGTTGGTTCCTTATAGTCACTTCTTTTTCTTTTCTTTTTTAGAAAGAGAACTCAGGTTCCCTCACCTTTTAGCGTTCTGGGGCCTTTATAAAGAAAAAAAATAAAAATAAAAAGAAAAAGAAAAGATCTCAAAATATTTAAAGTACCCTTAGGATATTATAACCTAAAATAAACTAAAACCTGATAAAAATTAGTATTAGCGTACAAACACATACAAAACATTCATAATTCTTGTCTGAAGAAACCAATGCTTGATACATTTACGAAAGTCGGCTGTGTCTACGAGTTACTGTAGCAATCGGACGGTTGCTTCTTTTGCCACGTTTCTTTTAGAAGCTACGTGTTTATGATCCATGCTTCATCCATATTACAATCTGTTCTTCCTTTCTGTATCTCTTATGCTTCAATCATATTACAATCTCTTTCTCTCTCAATCTTTATAACTTTTTGATGAAGGGGAGTCTGGGGAGTGCTTTGATATGTAGGTAATTGTGGATTCGCTGTCTTTGATGGTGTCGGGTACGGAGGTTGAACCGGGTGGTTCAGGATCTTCGAAGGAATTTGTGGCGTCGATGAAGGAGGGTTCATGGAAATGGGTGCCTGGGGTTTGGATTTCGCTGGTTTGGAGGGTGGATTGGTGTTCCATTACGAACGGATTGGAGGGATTGTTCAGGCTAATGGTTAGGGTTTGGATTGTGATAAATTATGGAAGAAGAAGGGAAGGGGTTCGTACGTTTGTTTTAACTAAGGTTTCATTTTCCAAGGGTTTACTAACCCCAATCGTCATTCGTATCGGTGGCATTGTCGTTACAGGTTGATCAACTTGGTTTATTAACTGTCCTGTTAGGCTTTTACTCATTCATATAGTTGTTATCATGATAATGAAGCTTACATGTGAAATGTGTATACTGTGTACTTTAGGCGATGATGATATGTCATGTTTTCCTTGTCTCATCCTTGGTTGTGATTAGCGTGATAGAATAAGCCAAGTAAATGCGATGACTTGGTTGTCGGTTTAACGCTTCGCCTGGGTAATGGCGACGTATTTGTCCACTGCAACCGTTTCACATGCTTTTGCCTGAGCAAACCAGATTTTGGCTTTCTTGGTGGGCTGTTACAGTTTTATTCGGGAAAGAAGTTTAGGTTTGGTTTGTATGGCGACGATGACACTTCATGTTAGGCGTGCTGATTGTCGATGGCACCTTCGCGTTGCAGCCGATTGCCGCGCCCTCTTACCTCATATTGGTTAGTAAATGCTTAGATATAAGAATTTACAGAATGTTTTACTTATTTGCAAAAGAAGATATTATGCTGATGAAGTGCACTGACAGGACGATAAGTTCAGTTGTTTCTTACTTTTCTAATAGTCTTAAACCATTGGACCTATGCCGGTGGAGGCTTAATTAGGAACCCTTTAGCAACTTTTATAGAATTTGTGTTGCCTAAAACTTTTAAAGTCGATGGATATGTCACCTTTTTAGCATATGCAGTTAAGTGGTTTGGTTTACCATTTAATATTTGATCGAGTTGCTCTCTGGAGCAATAAAGAAGTTAGAATCTTTGACATTTATGTTTTCATTTTGCTTCTCATATGGCACTGCACATTTTTAGCGACTCTTTTTATGGCATTAAGGATGCATGTGGTGACTTTTTATGCTAACCAAGGTTTGAATAAAGTATTCGATTTTACATAGAATTTTAGTAACCGGGGCATAACAGTGAGTTTTTACAACAAATCATTTCTCTGCATTTATATTCACTTTGGTTATAACTTTTTTTTGTTGTTCAACAAAGCTATGATGCCACAACTCACTTTGAGTCGATTGTAATTCAAAAAAATCGATGTGTGTAACAAGCTCAGTATATCCTTCGTCGCCGCCGCAACGCGCGGGGACGGTAAACACAAGCTCAGTATATCCTTCGTCGCCGCCGCAACGCGCGGGTACGGTAAAATACTAGTTGTATACATCTTTAAACAAAAATAACCGTTTCTATAAATAGACAACATAGTACCCATCACTAAGGAGGGACGGGGGATTCCCGTGTAGGCAACAGGGCCATCGGTCATACTGGTAGGGGATCCGTGAAGCCAAACCGTGTGTTTAACCACGGTTTTGAAACCGTGTGAGTTAATTATTTTCACTTATTTTCAATTGTTTTCAATTAATTTCTATTTATTTCAATTGTCTAAACACATAAAACATAATTAAATAAACCAAACAAAACATAAATACATTAATATTAAACATAAATAAATACAAAATAGAGTAAATTTCAAGTTTTGTCCTTTTATTTATATCAGATTTCAAAAACTGCCCTTTACGTTTAAAATTGATGAGTTATGTATTTTATGTTTCAAAATTTTGCACGTTTTGTAATTTGATTCTAACCTAATTAATTTTTTTTGTTAAATCAAGTCTCATAAGGGTAGTTAAGTCTTTTTTACCCATTTATGTAAACAAACTTTAAAATCTATACATATAATAAACCAAAGCCATTTTAATGACATGACACTCAAAGATGGTATTTTCTTCATTGAGTGTGTCATGTGTCATCCCATGTACAAAATTAGATTTTTATCTCTAATGTTTCCTCCCATAACTTTTAAACATTAATATCTTTTATATACGAGATTTTTTAAAGAAAAAAATTACACCAAATTAACGAGCGTTTTATTATCTTTCCAACGGGTACCATAGTGCTATATAAAAACGGAGAAAAAAATGACTATTTTTTTGTGTGGTTTTGTTCGTATAGGAAAAAAACACAATGTGTTTAGGTTATTCATTAATCATGTATAGGCAAGTCATTAGTTATGTTCAAACCAGTAAATATGAATTTTATTTACAACATGTGTTAGCATTTGAGTTGTACATTGTTTTAGGTTAGGTTTTAATATTAGAGTTATACATTGTTTAAGGTTATCCACTAACATTGGAGATACATTGTTAATTGTTTTAGGTTAAGTGCTACCCGAAACTTTCCTGCATGTAACTGTAAAACGCATCAGCCTATTTCAGATGTAAAATTGATATTTCAAATTAGATTTCTCAACCCGGGACGCTCCCGGGATATAATCTAGTAAAAAATATAAAACAACTAAAAACACTTTATTTGTGTATATTATATAGATTAACAAAAAAAAAAACTGACTCCTTTTTTTCCGCCATCTCTATCTTTCCCATTTACCAACCATCATCCCACCTGCCACCACCGCTACCACCTATCCCACACCACCGTCTTTGTCATCTTTAACCACTACAACCTCGTCATGAACCACACACCCACCTCTGCTCACCATCATCAGCCGGTAACCTCTCTGTTTTCTAGTGAAACTGCTTCTTCTCCGAGGATAGTTTTAGGAAATTGGTTCTGGTTCTTGGTTCATTTCTACAATTCTTATTTCCCCTTTTTAATTCTAGTCTTCAACATCTATCTTTGTTATTCCATATCTATCTTTTTCAGAGAAATATCTTCATTCGAAGAGCTTGAAAGGCAAAATCATTCCTTAAACCAGTAAGTCTTTTATTCAAATGCAAAACCTCACTCCTCTCAAACAAAACCGAAAACCTATTAGGCTATAGGGTATGGCCATCTTCTTAGTCACCATCACTACCTTTCACGTCATCCCCATATTAGTCCATCGGCCTCCATCCCTACCCTCCATCACCTTCCACTATGGTATGATCATCCTCCATCACTACCCTCCATCACCAATCCAACATTCAAATTTCAAACAATGACCCGTAGTAAGCGCGACCACCCTCACCGTCACTATGCCGTGAGGATGTGAGGGCGGTATTTACTTGGCCTCACGACCCATCACTGCCCTCTCACGTGCCCCATACGCTATGGCCTTAGTACACAAATATTTCACAAGTTATATGACAATGATTGTTGTCAATACTTGTCATATGCACTTCAGATCTAACATATAAAGGGTTTGATGACAGAAAAATCTCTATCTCAAAGTCTTGATAAATCACAAATGTCAAAAAGAAAAACGGATGGATAAAAGAAAATAGTGCAACTTGTTATAATGGATGGGTATTTTTTTCTACATCTATATTAAATTCAAAATACAAGGAGACTGCAATGATCTTTATGCACTTTCAGGCGGAGGTGAACTCGAAGCTATGCCGCTGTTTTGTAACGATGATAGTGGCGGCGGAGGTCGAGGATACCTCCGATATTGAATATGTTTACCTAGCTTCGGCGACGGCGGAGCTGACGACACCTTTCTAAGCATTCTATTTCTGCCGGAAAACATAGTTCCTGCCGGTAAATTTTGAATCAGTATATTTTCTTAACCATCATTTCAATTTGACATAAACATAGACGGAAACAACGAGATTAAACTTATATTTACGTACCTTGATGTGCAGAATCAACTTGCAAAACATTATGAAGGATCAGATTAATCACAAGAAATAAAGCAACTCCTCTTGCATCAAAAGTCTTCTTCATGGCTTTAATATTCCTTTGCTTTAATTTTTTCGGGTGGAAATTATTAGAGTGACTAGTGTATTGGAAATGTTTTCCCTTGATTTCATTCTCAATAATACAGAATATATATACAATCAATCTAAATATGGACTACCACTAATTTAGCTATTCTAGCATAATACATGGGAGTACATTAAGGAGAGAATTATGTGCAAGGATATTGCTATCCATTCTGACACTCCCCCGCAGTCGAAACGGGAGGGTCCCGAACGTTGAGACTGGATCGAAAATCGTCGAACAAGATCTTCGGTAAACCTTTAGTAAAGATGTCCGCGATTTGAAATCGTGAAGGGACATGAAGGACCCGTACGTGACCTTTGGCGACTTTTTCTCGTACGAAGTGAATGTCCATCTCGATATGTTTGGTACGTTGGTGTTGAACGGGATTTCCGGCTAGGTAAATGGCACTAACATTATCACAATACACCAATGTAGCTTTTGTGAGTGGATAGCAAAGTTCAAGGAGTAGGTTTCGAAGCCAACAAACTTCGGACACGACATTGGCTACACCACGGTATTCGGCTTCGGCACTAGAACGGGATAACGTTGGTTGTCGCTTTGAGGACCATGATAAGAGATTATCACCCATGTACACACAATACCCTGACGTTGACCTACGTGTATCTGGGCAACCACCCCAATCCGCATCCGTGTAGGCAACCAGTGACGAGGTTGGAGACGGTTGCAACTGTAAACCGTAAGTAATGGTGCCTTTGATGTACCGTAGGATTCGTTTGAGTGCATTCCAATGAGAGGTCTTCGGATCATGCATGTGAAGGCAAACTTGTTGTACCGAATAAGAGATATCGGGTCGAGTGAATGTGAGATATTGTAAAGCACCCGCAAAGCTCCTATATTCCGTTATATTTTCAATCGGAGTACCTTCATTGTTGCTTAGCTTTTGTTGTGTATCAACCGGAGTGGCGGCCGGATTACAATCGGTGAGACCAGCGCGTTCTAAAATCTCCCTAGCATATTTTTCTTGTGATAGAAAGAAAGAGTTGTTGTTACGGGTCACTGAAATGCCAAGAAAATAGCTTAACGGGCCTAGATCAGTCATGGCAAATTCTTTAGAAAGTTGTGCCATGAATTTGTCACGTAAACTATTTGTGGAGGTGATCAAAAGTATATCATCCACATATAGTAAAATGTATGCCATGAGATTGCCTTGCTTGAAAATAAAGAGAGAATGGTCACATGTGCTATGATGAAAACCCATTTGAGAAACAAAATTTGCGAACCGTTGATACCATGCCCTTGGTGCTTGCTTGAGGCCATATAAAGATTTCTTTAGAAGACAAACATGATTAGGATAAGCCGAATCTCTAAAACCCATCGGTTGATGCATAAATACCGTTTCATTCAAATTCCCATGGAGAAAGGCGTTTTTAACATCTAATTGGTGGATCGGCCAAGAATGAGACAAAGCTAATGAAAGAACGGTACGAATGGTGGCCGGTTTAACAACCGGGCTAAAAGTCTCCCCGCAATCAATCCCAATTTGTTGGGAACGTCCATCACAAACCAAACGAGCCTTGTATCTTTCAAGTGTACCGTCAGCTCGCTTTTTGTGCCTAAAAATCCACATACTTCTCACAATATTCATATCAGCCCGTTTAGGTACTAATTCCCAAGTCCCATTATCAATAAGTGCTCGAAATTCGTCAGTCATGGCATTTTTCCAGTTTGGATCGGAAAGGGCCTCGGTTGGGGTGTTGGGTAAGGGTGAGATTGAGTTTGAGGTGGAGGTATTAAGATTAAAAATTTGTTTAGGTTTTGAGATACCGGACATGGACCGGGTGTGTACGGTGCGATTTGGTTGGGTTTGGCTTGGTACCGGCTGCGTCAGGTCTGTGTTGGGTGGTACAGGTTGGGCTGGGTTTGGTTCAGAGGAGTGGGCCGTAGGTGGGGTTGGGCTTTGTGAAGGTGGCTGGGCTGTATCGTTGTTAGGCGAAGCAACAGAAGGGTGTGGGGTGGATGATTCATTTAAATTGGAATGGTTATTTTGAGGGGAGGTGGGGGTTGGTGTAGGATTAGTCGTAGGTTCTGTTGTGGTGTCCCAAAAGAAAGGGTAGGGAGTAGAGGTAAGAAAGTCATAGGTAGAGGGATGAGGTGGTGAGGTTGCAAAGGGAAAAATAAATTCATCAAAAATGACATCTCTAGAAATGGTTATTTGTTTTGTTTTGATGTTGTAACATTTGAACCCCCGATGATTCGATGGATAGCCGAGAAAGACACAAGGAGTGGAGCGATCGGCAAGTTTATGTATGGTTGAAGTGGGGTGGAGTGGGTAGCAAAGACAACCGAAGACTCTTAAGTGATCATAAGTGGGATGTCGATGGTAGAGGTGAAAAGTGGGTGTAGAGTTTTGAAGAACCTTGGTGGGTAAGATGTTTAGAAGATAGGTTGCATGTTCTAGAGCATGATGCCAAAAGGTGTGGGGTACCGAAGATTGAGATAAAAGTGTGCGCATGATATTGTTGATTGAACGAATTTTACGTTCCGATTTCCCATTTGAGGTGAGGTATATGGACAAGAAAAACGAAAGGTCATACCATTTGAGGCACAAAAATTATGAAATGAGGTGTTATTATATTCTCGCCCATTGTCACATTGAAACTTTTAATGGTCCGATGAAATTGGGTGGATATTAATTTGTGAAATTCAAGGAATTTGGAAAAGACTTGAGATTTAGAAGAAAGAGCATAGGTCCATAGAAAGTTTGTTTTGTCGTCTAAAAATAGTACGTAGTAACGACACCCGGTAGAAGATAAAACCGGGGATGTCCATAAGTCGCTATGCACTATATCAAAAGGTAAATAGGTGCAAGTATTAGAAGTTGCAAAGGGAATTTTAATATGTTTACCAAAAACACAAGATTCACAAATACGAGAAGGTTCAACATTATTTGAAAAAGAACTTAAACTAGATTTCAAACAATTCAAAATATTATTTCCGGGATGCCCAAGACGTTGATGCCAAGTATCTCGGGTCACGGCCAAAAGAGACGAGGTTGGTGCACTAGAATCTTGAACTTGAACTCTTGAAGGAATGGTGAGGGGGTAGAGATCACCGGTACTATCACATCGAAGGAGGGGTTTCCGTGTGTGGAGGTCCTTAACATCAAAACCAAACGGGTCAAATTCGATTGAAACATGGTTGTCGGTGGTGAAACGTCTTACCGAAATTAAATTTTTAACTAGTTTAGGTGCAAAAAGAATGTTATTTAATTTGAATTTGGGAAATGGGTAAGGTAAGGTGTGATTTCCAATCGCAAGAACCGGTATATTATTGCCATCACCGACGGTTATGTTTCGAGCATAAACTTTATTGAAATGAGAAGTGAGATTAGTAAGGTTATTAGTCATTATACCTGTCGCTCCCGTATCCATATACCAATTATGATCCGGCGGGTTGAGTGTGAAAGCATTGAAAGCATGATCCAATTCGGTTGGTGCATAGTTCTCGGTTGCATGGTAAGCTTGCTGAGGACGTGGTCCTAATAGGCCGGGTTGATTATTGTTGTTGGTGGGCCGTTGGGCTGATGTAGTGGGAAACGGACAGGGGGGTGCGGCCCAAAACAATTGAGGTTGGGTGGTCCAAGGTATAGGACGGTTTGTGGGAGAAGAAGGGTTATATGACCAAGGGTAGTGAGGCCAAGATTGTTGAGTTGGTGTTTGTCGGCCACGGCCTCGACCGCGCCCGCGGCCACGGCCTCGACCACCACGGTTTGTAGTAGGAGGAGGCTGTGGAGAAGAGTGCGATGGGGTTGGTGTTTGAGGTGTAGGAGATGGTTGAAGGGAGGTATGTAGGGCGGTTTCGGAAGCAAGCCGGTTGGCTTTAGTAGTCTCCTCAAGGACAAGCTTGGATCGTGCTTCATAAAAACTTGGAAACGGGTTAGTATTTTGAATGATGGATCCGACATGAGCATAGCCGTCGGATAGGCCGGTGACTAATTGAATCACAAGGTTTCGTTCATCAACGGGTGAACCAACATTAGCTAATTGGTCCGAGATAACTTTTGCCTCTTGGCAATAGGCTGCCATAGTTTGAAAATTAGCAAGCTTGAGATTGGCAAATTTTTGTTGGAGTAAGACGGCACGGGTGGCTTGATTGTCATGAAAAATGCGTTTCAAGGCAGTCCACGCATAGCATGCGGTGGAATCAGGGCGGATGATGGTGCTAAGGAGGTCATTTGAAATTGTGCCATAGATCCATTGAAGGACTATGGCATCGATACGGTCCCAAATGTCATCGGTCGATGACGTTTCGGTGGTGTTGGAGGTATCAGAGGATGCAGCGGGTGGTGGTTCAACAATACGAGGAGAAAGGTGACCGAGTACTTGAAACGCACGGCAGTGAATTTTGAATAATTCTGCCCATGAAGAGTATTGACTCGTCTCCATTTCGAGAGTAATCGGGATAAACGTTTTGATGTTGGAGACGGTAATCGCCGGGTGAGTTTTCGGATCCATGGAAACGGATCAGTGGGTGTAGTAGAAGGGAATAAAGGGTAAGGAGGAGAAGAGGTGGTGTAGGGCCGGCGATTGAAGGAAAACAGGAGAAAGAGGATCGTTGAAAATGATTTAGGATGATACCATATTAGAGTGACTAGTGTATTGGAAATGTTTTCCCTTGCTTTCATTCTCAATAATACAGAATATATATACAATCAATCTAAATATGGACTACCACTAATTTAGCTATTCTAGCATAATACATGGGAGTACATTAAGGAGAGAATTATGTGCAAGGATATTGCTATCCATTCTGACAGAAATGTTATATATAGGAAGTAGATTTTTACACATTTTACTATTTTAGATGACAATACACGTCTTTTTATTGGTTTACATCATCAAATGATACACGTCTTTGACCCACACCATTTATTAAAGGTTCAATTTCACGTTTATACTTTAAACAGTATGAGTCTTTAACCAGCTTAATTTTTAATAATGTGTTATTTTACTTTAATAACTTGTGTTCGTTTATTATTTTTTAAAATCTACTAATAAAACTTCATGTATCGGCATTTTTATTGGTTTCGATATGTAAGAAACGTGTGCTGATAACATTTTAGAAATGTCGAGTCCCTACTTTTTACTTTTCACCCTAAATCCTCTTGGTTTTCAATTGCATGCGATCGAGTTGCCCATTCTAACTTTCACTTAAATTATGTTAAAAAAATTTTGAAAAGACTCTTTTGCCTCTATATTCCATTTTAGATTGCATCCCTTTGGTTTCATGTCATCCACCCCACCACCATCTTCACTGCCACCTGCCACCCCACCACCGCCATCCACCCCTTCCGCTCCACCAATTCAACATCTCCACTGCAACTCTGGTCACCCCAGTCACATCTCCACTGCCTCCCACCACTTCGTCACCTCCATCAATCCATCATCACAACCATCGCCTAGCGGCCTAGCGCCACCCACTGGCCACTACAACCTCCCCTCCTCCTCGGGCAACCTCCATCCCACCCAACCCAATAGGCGTGTATTATAGATCATCATATAACAATGCATACATAATTGGGTAAATAAATCATCACCCAATCAATTTGCAATTAAATTCAACCTCCATCCCACCCAACCCAATAGGCGTGTATTATAAATCATCATACAACAGTGCATACATAATTGAGTAAATAAATCATCACCCAATCAATTGCAATTAAATTCAACTCCAAATTTGATAAAATAAAAAAGATTATGAACATGTCTATCGCAATCGAGCGATGCAATGTTGTAACGGTCATAATCTAGGGGCGACAATAGTTATCATCATAATCAAATTATAAGAAAAGAAGACGATGAATTCGATTTAGAAAAAATTATTGAAATAAGTAAATAGGGGTGTTCTTTTTAACCGATAACCAATAACCGAACCGAACCGAACCGACCCGACCCGAGAAAGTACCTTACCCGATTAACCCGAACCCGATTAAGTGCATACCCGAACCAGACTAGAGTCTTTAGGGTCGGTCTTCGGATTAGTTTTTTTATGATTCGGGTTGACCCAAATAACCCGAACAATTCAAAAACAAATAAATGATCCAGTTTTCATATTTTTATGTATACCGGAGTAGTGATTTTGTAGCCAAATTTGCAACTAAATATTGTAATCATGTTGCGGTTTTATTTTAAACATATTGTAGCCTAAACGGATAGAAATACGCAACGCAAATGGCTGTAAATATGTAACTTAAACACCCGAACCATTTAACCGATAACTATGTAACCCGACCCAAAAAATTTGAACCTGTTTAACCCCATAACCAATAACCATTTAACTAGATTGGGTTAGTTATCGGGTAATACTTTCACAACTAAAAACCCGAACAACCCGATCCGAATAACCTAATAACCGATAACCAAACCCGAATGAACACCCCTATATGTAAACGAATAAATAGATAAAGCTCACAAACTGTTAGAAATTGCTAGATCTGTAAACTTAGTAGGAAGAAGTGTTGCAAAAACGATGGTGTGGTGTAAACTTATTAGGTAGAAGTGTTGCATGTTTGGTGGTTGGAGGGTTGGGGAGTTGATGTGGTGAGGATGAGCAACATACTTTGAACTTAGTTGGTGTGAGTGCGGTCGGTTTGACCCATATATAGGCGAAAGCAAGCAAAACCACCACGCCAAAACGAATGACCTGTTTCAGTAAGCGCCATTTCATGGACATTCACCTAAGCCGTAACCAAGGCTATATCCTCCTCCTCGGTCCATCTTGATCATGCCATTTGAACGATGCTATTATTTTTGTAAAAAATGGATGTATGGTGAAGAAATGGATGTAGGGTGAAAATTGGTGAAGGAATTAGTGTAACGATAGTAAAAATGGGATTTTTTAAGTCTAACGATAAAAAAATGACCTACTTCCACCACCCTCAACACTACCTTTGGGTACTCTAACAATTTTTATTTTGTATTTTTATTTATTTTTTTAAATAAATTATACATGCATATTAAAATTTAATTTAAATTAAAACGGTAAACAAATACATAATTCAATTATTTGAAATACATAATTAAAGCCAAATACATAAACCACTTTCACTATTCATCATTGTTGCCCCTAAAATTTGTCAAAGCAATCATAGTTAAAGTCATGTTTGTACATATGTTTGCACTCGATTTTAGCCACTTTAATGGCTTCATCTTTAGTTGGGTTCCCGTCGTCATTCATTACCTCATTGCAGAAAATGTGAAATAGTGTTGTCTTGTTACACAAATCAGCATACATTGCACTTATTTGGTGTGGGTATGATCGGTTTGACCCGTATACAGGTAAAAGCGAGCATAAACACTACGCTAAAATAAATGACCTCTTTTAGTAGACGCCATTTCATACATTCACTCAAGCGGTAGTTAAGGCGATTTCCTTCTTGGTCCATCATCATCATGCCATTTGAACAATGCTATTTTATTTTTATTTTTATTTTTTTTTTGTAAAAAAATGGGTGTAGGTGAAGTGATGTGAAGAAACAATAAAAAAAATGATCGTTGCAGAATTTACTCCGTTCAACCACTTCAATTTCCACCGCCCGTCACAACTACCCGATGCACCCTATCCGACCACCATGGAGTGAAATCTCTTTCACAGAAGTCCAATGTTAAAGTATCATCTGATAAATGTTTAGAAAAAATAAAGAAAATAAAAGAAAATAGTTTAATTCTCTTATAAATTTATTAATTATTATTACATCTTCTCTATTAACACACAATAAATGGAAATTAGATCAAAATACAAGTAATTGCAATGCTGATGATCTTTAAATACTTTTCGGCGGTGGTGGAGCGACTTTGCACTTCGAAGGTCGTCTATACTTCCGTGCCGGTGGTGGTGGCGGTGGCGGTGGCGGTGGTGGTGGTGGCGGTGGTGGAGGTGTCCGCAGTGGTGGTGAAGGAAAAATAAAGAAATTCTAGGTCGACTTGGCTTTGGTGCTGGTGGTGAACCCTTACGAACCGTACGTAAACTGGAAACTATGCCACCGATCTGTAGCGTTGATAGTGGCGGCGGAGGTGGACCAACAAACCCATAACTCCGAGTTTTACCTAGCTTCGGCGGTGGCGGCGCTGACGGCAGCGTTCTAAGCATTCTACTTCTGCCGGAATATGCACTTCCTACATATATATATACGTGTATTCTGAATCAATATATTTTCATTTAAGCTTTCTACATTTTTACTTGTACAGGAAAAAACATATTAAGCATAAATATTATTTATATACGTACCTTGATGTGGTTCCACTGAAGCAGAATTTGCTTGCAACACATTATGAATGATCAGAGTAAACACAAGCAATAGAGCAACTCCTCCTGTTGCGTCAAAAGTCTTGTTCATATTGGTAGCTGTAAATTAAAATGTAATACTTTGTATTCATTTCTCGGATGGTCCTTTTATAGGCATTGATCGATTCTTCCACATATTCCTATAAATTTTAATGCAAGTGTGTATTATAAAATGTATTGTCTTGCATATCTGTACTATATTACTTGAGGTGTTGTAGCGTGAAACACAGACATACCATCACATACGTAATGAATTAATAGTCTAGGAATTAAATTGGCTGCCAAATTAAATGCTTAAATTACTCAAATTAAAATAACAAAAATCCATGCATTTTTATAATAAAAATTAAATATATAAAAATACAATTGGAGGAAGTTTATTTAGCCCGGATATATTCAAAGCTCCAATGATATACTCATATACCCTGAGCCAGACAGTTGGGGAAATCAATCACCTATACATTTGTCACATGGTCTTACTTATTGAGACGTTTCTATAACTGCTATAACGGAGATGTTTCTCTTCATTATTTATGTGTAACATAATTTCTTTTTTTTTTTTTTTGAACGTTAACTTTCATTAGAAAACGGGGGCGCCCTCGAAAAAAGGACAAACACCCCTACTTACAACATATACAAAGGAGAATTACACCAATCCTCCCAAATCAAATCGTTAAACTTGGACCTATTTTTACACCATAAAAACGACATAGACTTAATCGTACCCACCACCCGCGGAACCTTGGGATCCAAGCCTTTGAAGAGTTTATCATTTCTAGCTTTCCAAATGAACCAGAGAGTCGCTAGAAAGATACCAAGAACAATCCTTTTCCCCCACTTTCCACCCGACGCGGACTTATGAAGGTCCAAAATATCCTTTGTGTGGAAGACAAAAACAGACTTCAGCCCACACCAGTTCCAAATGTTGGACCAAACCCCAAACGAGAAGCCACAACCCGAAAAAATATGATCCGTAGATTCAAAAACAACATCGCAAAGGTGGCATCTATCGTTGGTGAATATCACATTTCGTTTACCTAGAGCTTCAACCGACGGTATCCTATCCATCTCCGCTCTCCAAGCAAAGATATTGCACTTCAGCGGCACCCACCCTACCCAATAAAATTTATAGAAGGAACCAAACTCACGGGCTTCGTAGAGCTTTTTCTTGACTTCAGCAACGGTAAAGGTACTAGAACCGCCCATTCCCAAGAGTCTTGCTTATCCGTAACTTGGGCTTGTGAGAGTAAATCAGAAAGCCCAAACCATTCTTCAACTTGGCGCAGGTCCATTGGGCTAGAAAAGTCCACAGGAGACCAAAATCCATTAGACCTGCATTCACAAATCAATTTCCTTTTGCTGTGTGAGGCACTGTATAACAAGGGAAATTTAAACATTAAGGGGCCATCCAAAAGCCAAGAGTCTTCCCAGAAACGAATACGACAACCATCCCCAAGAATCCCTCTCATAAGGTCCAAAAACATCTTCTCGCCACATTTAAACCGCTCACAAGACTTCACTATGTTAGTCCAAACACTACCTTTACCAGAAATCCGAGGTAAACCGGACCATCTACTTCTACCATTATGACAAGCCAAGATAATACTCTTCCATAAGGACCGATCCTCCACACGAAAACGCCAAGCCCATTTCGAGAGGAGAGCTTGGTTAACATCTATGAGCCGAGCGATGCCCAATCCTCCGTATGCCTTAGGACGAGACACCCTCTCCCACGAAACCCAATGGATTTTATTTTTGTCACTAGTAACCGACCAAAGGAAGCGTTTCATGAGGCTCTCTAACACTTCAATAACCGCAACCGGCGCTTTATAAAGAGAGAAAAAATAAATAGGGAGACTTTGTAAAACCGACTTAAGAAGAGTAACTCTCCCGCCAATGGAGAGAAGACTAGCTTTCCAAGAAGCAAGACGGGTCTCAAAAGTATCAACCACTTGTCGCCAACTATTTATTCTATTCATATTAGCTCCCACATAAACGCCCAAATAATCAAACGGAAACGCCCCAACTCGACAACCCACCACATTGGCCAGGGACACCCACTTCCTCATTAACAACCCCCGAGCCATAAAGAAAAGATTTATGAATGTTAATTTTAAGGCCCGAGCATATGTAAAAAAATACGAAGAATCCTTGCCGCCACCAATATATTATCCTGCGACCATTTACCCAAAAGAAGCGCATCATCCGCAAAAAGAAGGTGTGACACAACCGGACAATTTCTATCAATCGACACCCCTTCAAATACTCCGATTTTAATAGCTTTATTAATCAAGAAAGTTAGAGCTTCCATCACAATAAGAAATAAAAACGGAGAAATGGGGTCACCTTGGCGTAAACCTTTATGACATTGAAACTCGAAAGTGGGCGATCCATTGACAAGGACCGAGGACCGCGCTGAGGCTAAGATACCTTTCACCCAAGAACACCACTTTTCCGGAAAACCCATTTGATCCATAATGGAAAGCAGAAAAGCCCAATTAACATTGTCATACGCCTTTTCAAAATCTATCTTCATGAAAAAAAACCCGTTTCGCTCTTCTTTTACACCAAGAAAGAATTTCATTAGCAACTAAGGGGCCGTCAAGAATGTTTCGCTCACTTAAGAACCCCCGTTTGATTGTCCGAAATAACATGCCCTATGACCTTCTTAAGCCTTAGAGACAAGACTTTAGAGATGAGTTTACTAATGATACCCACCAAAGTAATAGGCCGGTACTCTTTTAAACCAACGGGATTTTTAGTCTTCGGAATAAGCGTGATGAAGGACGAAGCGCAACCTCGACTTATTGAACCGGTTTCAAAAAACTCCGAAAAAATCCTAATAAAATCCGGTTCCAGGATGTTCCAAAATTGGCGAACAAAAGTGAAATTAAAGCCATCCGGACCAGGGGCTTTATCTTTGCCACACTCGAAAGCCGCGAATTTAATCTCTTCTTTGGTAAACGGCAAAGTCAGGCCATCCACCAAGTCGGCTGGAACTTTCTTCAAGTCTTCACAAAATAACATCGGTCTATCGGGAACATCTTCTTTAAAATGATTACTAAAGAACCTCAACACCTCCCTTTTCACCAATTTCGGATTTGACACCCATTCCCCATTTACCATTAAACCCTGAATAGTATTCGATGCCTTCCTAATATTCATGTGTCTATGAAAAAAGGCTGTGTTATCGTCTCCATGCTTCGCCCAAGCCACACGAGATTTCTGCATAACATCCTTAGCTTGAAAAGATTCAATCGATTCTATGCCTTTTTTACATTCCTGCCAAACCCACTCTTCTTCTTCTACAAATCACGATGTTCCATTTCAGCTTCAATCCGTTCGAGATCATTTTTTAAGACTACTCAATTCCTCCCCTTCTTTTTTCTCGAGCTGCTTTTTCCAAGAAACTAGAGTAACTTTCAAAAAACGAAGCTTGGATGCAAGAACCACGTCTGCGGCTCCCGAAAAATGAACATCCCTCAACGCATTAGTAACCACTTGAACACAATTTTCTCTATCCAGCCACGAATTAAACCACCTGAACGGACGAGAGCCAAAGTTCTCATTCACGACAGATAAAAGAAGCGGGCTATGATCCGATAGGTATTTTTGGCAAAACGCGAACCACACGCCTCAGGCCACCGATTAAAGAAACCCGAGTTAACCAAGGCTCTATCAATTTTACTCAGTTTCAAAGCATCGCCTGTGTAACATAATTTCATACGTAACTTAAGTTATGCTCTTTTTAATCATAAACAATTTTTTAATTTGTATGTTTCTCTCTAGACTCCACCACATGATCTAAGTATTAATCCGCTAGCTCTAAACGAGTTGGGTATCACTCACTCTACACTATGACCCTTCAATATTGTCTTTATGATTTGACTTTTTCTATTTGGATGCATGTTACTAAGTACTAAACCACCAAATTTACAAAAGTCAGCTGATTGTAGGAAACGACAATGCTTGATTCTTTTCGTAAAACAGCCCATTGTTTGGTCTAATTGAACCTTACTTATCAATGCCTTAATTATTATTAACTATTAAAATATTTAATAATTGTTTAAAAATTAAGGCTGTGGCGGTGGCGACCGTCAAATAGAGATGTGAATGGTTAGATCGCGAATCAAATAGTTGTTAATATGTTTTATTTTCTATGATTTGACGACTTAAAAAAGTGTTTGACCCGCAAAATGATTAGATGAATATTTTATAACATTTTTTTCGGGAGATAGGTGAGATTTCCTGTCTAAAATTGATGTTTATAACACTACTAGATTATACCCCGGGAATGTTCGGGGTTGAGAAATCTAATATGACATATTAATTTACATATGAAATAGAATGATTCGTTTTCAGTTACATGCAAGAAAGCTTCGGGTAACACCTAACCTAAAACAATTAAAAATGTATTTCCAATGTTAACGTCTAACCTTATACAATGTATAGCTCTAATATTATATCTAACCTAACACAATGTATAACTCTGAACAAAACCCCACAAAAAAAGTCGTTTTTTTCTCGCGTTTTTTATATATAGCACTCTGGTACTCGTTGGAAAGAATAAAACGCTCGTTAATTTGGTGTAATTTTTTTTCTTTAAAAAATCTCTTATACAAAAGATATTAACGTTTAAAAGTTATGGGAGGAAACATAAGAGAGAAAAATCCAATTTTTATTTTTAAAAATATTTTTTTCTAAAATATCTCAATGCCACATGGATGACACATGGCACACTAAAAAAGGAGAATGCCTCTTTGAGTGCCATGTCATTAAAATGGCTTTGGTTTATTATATGTATAGATTAACCTAATCAAATAAAAGCTATGTATTGCTGGGAATGGTACGGGGAACGACAAAACTAAAAAATCCAAGATACGGGTATGACAAATGTATGGTAATGAAAAATAAAAATATATAAAACAAATGTACA